>BJBW01008000.1:0-20917 GCA_004320125.1 Scolopax mira
CCCCCCCCAGCCCCGCCGCCGGCCGGACCCCCCCCCTTTCACCCCCTCGCTGCCCCCCCTTCCCACGCAGGATGAGCCCCGCTGGGCCGCGATGCCACGGTGATGGGCGCTGCCCGCTCCTTGCTGCAGTGCCCCCCCGGTGGCCAGCGTCCCCCCCCAACTCCTGCAGAGTCCCTGCTGCGGGGTGGCCTGGCCCTACACCCCGGGGCCCCCCCTTAACCCCCCTCCACCCCCCAGCTCTGGTACAGCCCTGCTTGTTCCCCCCTGACCGGAGCGGGGTCCCTGCCATGTCACCAGCCCCTTGTCCCAGCGGGGTTTGTCCCCTCGCTCCGGCCCCGCTCACCCTCCGCCGCGGCCCGAGGGGGCGTCCCCGAGGGGGTGTCCCCGGGCAAGTCAGGCCCCCCCCCACACACCCCCCCGCGCTGTGCCCAGCTCCCCACAGCCCCGGCTTTTTACAAGACGACCCGAGCGCCCAGGGGACAAGGTGACGTGACGATGTAGCCTTTATTCTAGAAATAGTCTTCCTTCAATAAAGAGATGAGAAACGCTCCCGCGTCCCCCCCGCGGGGCAGCACCGGGCCGGGGGGCGCGGGGTCGAGCCGTCTGTGGGGTGGGGGGGGTCCACGGCTGGGCCCGGAGGGGTGAGAGGAGGGATGGGGGTGCATCCGTGTGCAGTGTGGACGGGGCGCAGGCACAGGTGCGTGTGCAAGCACACACACGTGCGTGTACCCCCGCCCGTGCCCACGCACGTGCAGCCCCCCCCCCGCCACCCGTGGGTGCCCCCCGCCCCTCGCTGCCAACACAGGCTGCCGTCCCCGGTGGGGAGGGGGTGGGAGCACGGTGCGTGCGTCATCATGCCTGTTGCCATGGAAACCATCTGCTCCCCGGGTGCGGGAGCCGCGTGGGCACGCGGGCGGTGGCGGGGGGGGGGGGTGTTTAGGAGGGGGGAGAGGGGCTGCCGCAGGACGCAAGGGCCTTGGCAAGGGCATGGCTCCGTGGGGATGTCACAGCTCCATGGGGGGATGGTCACGGCTCCCCGGGGGTGGCCGTGGGTCCGTGGGGGCAGTCACAGGTCCCTGGGGACAGTCACGGCTCCGTGGGATGGTCACAGGTCTGTGGGGACAGACAGAGCTCTGTGGGGACAGACAGAGGTCCCTGGGGACAGTCATGGCTCCGTGGGATGGTCACAAGTCCCTGGCACCACACTTGGAACTGCTGTCCCCATGTCCCTCCGGTCCCTCTGTCCCTCCCGTGGGCTGGAGGAGAGTGGGACGGGCACACGTGGGTGTGGGGACACCTGGTGCCAGTCCCCACCCTCTGAGACCCCCCCCCCGGACCCTCCTGGGGCCACAGAGGCCCAGGCAAGGCTGGGGGGCTCCCAGGTATTTGTCGGGGTCGCCCCCAGGGGACCGTCACCCCCCAGTGTTGAGAGCAGCTCTGCCACACCTTCGGGGTGTCCACCAGGATGTCCCTCGGCATGTCCCTAGGGATGCACTTGCTCCCAGGTGGCCACTGCCCCCCCCCCGGGCCCAAGCCTGGCACCCAGTAGCCATCAGACCACGGGGCTGGGGGCACCCTGAGCCCCCCAAAACCCGCAGCCGGGCTCCCGGTGGGACGGCGGCGGCGCAGGATCCAGACGGAGGATCCGTCCCTCGCAGGCGCCCGGTGCTTCCCCCCGGGACCGGGGGGGTTAAACACCCCCTTCCTCAGCGTTAATTAGGGCCGAGCCCAAGCGCCGCCATTTCCCGCCCCCCCCCCCAGGTGAGGAGCCGTGGCCATAAAAATGCTTAAAACCTGAAAGCCCGTGGCCATAAATATGCTTAAAAGCACAAATTCAGCGTTTGGGACCCAAAACGGGGCCGGGCACCGTGTGTCACGGATGTTGTCCCTTATGGGGGCTCCCGAATCTCTTCCCCCCCCCGGTCCTTGCACCCCTCGAGGCGCCGGGGGGGGGTGTCCCCCACGTCCCTGGCGCAGCCCCATGTGCGGCCAAAGCGGTTTATGGAGACATATGGGAGCAAACTGGATTAGGGGGAAAATCAGCCTTCTTCCCAGTAACAGGATTATGGGTTTTTCAGCCCAAACTCGGCACAGCCGTCGGCGGGGACTGGCGTGTGCCCGGCAGCGGGGCCACCTCCCGTCCCCGTCCCCCCCCCGCCTCGGGAAAGCCCATCCCCGGCGTTTCTCCGTGCTGGGATTGGAGCTGCAACTGGTGCATACTGGTGCGGGACAGCTGCAGACCAGTGCGGCACTGGGGAATAGGGGGGGGGCTGCAGCATCCTCTGCCCCTCCAGCCCCGGGGATGTGGCTCCGTGACTCCGGTGGGGGACACCGGGCCCCCCCTCGCCCCGCTGGCACCGCAGCCCGGAGCCAGGCACCACCGGGCCCCGGTGCCAGCTGCCGGGGGGGGGGGGGGGGGGGGGNNGCGGGGGGGGGGGGGGGGGAGCGGAATCAAAGCCTCGATTCACGGCGGGGGCCGGGGGGGGGCTGAGAGGGATTTCCCGCTCCCCGCGGCGGGACTCCCGCCCCCGCTGATTCATCCCCCTGGATTTCCCCCTCGCTGCACCGGGAGAGCGGCCCCACGGGGTCGGGGGTGGGGGGCACCCGAGGCCACCCCCGGCATCCAGGGCTGGGCAGCCCCTGTCCCCTCCCCACCTGCTGCTGCCCCCGGGGCCAGGGCATCGGGGGGACCTGGGGGGGAGGAGAGTGGGGTGGGGGGCTCAGGCCCATCCTTTTGCCCCCACCCCACTGCCGGGCACTGCCCAGGGAGGGCAGGGGGTCCCGAGCTCCACAGCAGGGGGGATGTGCCCCCCCCCTCAAGACCTCTGGAGGAGTCTGGGGGGATCCCATCCCGCCGTCCCGGGGTGCGGCGGGTCCCGCTGTGCGGCCGCGGCGCGCCCCCTCCCCACGGCGACCCCCCTCTCATTAATATTAACGACTTGTTTTACATACGATCGCCCCCTTTCTCGCCTGCCCCGCCCGCTGATTGGCTGCCACGCACCCCCCCCCCCCCCCCCCCCCCCCTCCGCCGCTCCTCTGCCGGCCCCGCCCTCTCACCGCCCTTCCCTCCGCGCCGCCGGCGCAACCGAACCTGGCGGCCGCGCCCAGCCCCGCCTCCCCCCCCGTACGCCCCCCGGCGCCAACGGCCATTGGCGGAGAGCGCTGCCAGTCAGACGCCGCGGGCCCTGCCCGCGCCCGGCCGGGGCTGGGCAGCAGGGTGCGTTGCGCGGCGGCGCTGGTGTCTGAGGCGGCGGCTCCGCTTCTCCGCCTTCCCCCCCCCTCCCCTCTCGGTGCCCCGGCTCCGCCGAGACCGGTGAGAAGCCGCCCGCGACGCGGGGACGGGACGGGGGGGATGGCGGGCGATAACCCGGGAAGGGGACGGCCGGTGTAGGCTGCGGCCTGGCGGAGCCCCTGGCCCGGCCCGGCCCTGCCCGGGGCCCCTGGCGGCCCGTTGCGGCCCGGGCGGCGGGGGCCGGGGGTGGTGGTGAGGGGGCCCTGGGCAGGGTGAGGGGGACGGTGGGGCGAAGAGGGTGGGTGAGGTCCCTGAGGGGCCGGGGGGCGGTCCTGGGGGTGAGGGGGTCCCAGGGCCGGGGGCCAAGGCGGGGCTGGGGGCAGAGGTGGTCGGGTGGAGGGGGCTGGGGGGGGGTGTGAGGCCTTGGGGGGTGAGAGGTGGCCTGAGGGGGGCCCTGAGCAGGTGGAGGGGGAGCTGAGGGCTGGGGAGGGGGCTGGAGGTGGAGGGGTTGGGAGGCCCTGGGGGTCCGGTGGGATGTGAGGGGTGATTGGGGCTGGAGTGATGGGGTCAGGAGGGGGGGGGGCTCGGAGAAGGGGACCCCCATGGCAGGTCACAGGAGTGGTCTGTGGGCAGGGGGTGGTCTGGGGGTCAAGAGGCCCTGGGGGGACACACAAGGAGGCCCCTGGGGGTTGTGGTTGAGGGTTGAAGGGTAGGGAAGAGAAGCTGGGAGGGTGTCTGTTGGGATAACGGGGGGCTGGTGGGCTGGGCTGGGGTAATTTTTGCATGAGGAGATGACCTGGGGGTGTGTTTGGGGGTACACAAGGAGCGGTTGAGCTGTGTTGGGGGGGGAAGGTCTTTGGGTGAAGTGCAGCAGGAAGGGCGTTGGGGTTTTGGGTGGATGAAGCGAAAGGGAGAAACCATAATCCACTGTTCAGGACCAGCCGGCTTTGGAAGTTGGGTGACTTAATGGGGAGTGGGTCCAGACCCTCTTTTGGGGGGGTTTAAGAGGAGGTTGGGAAGCTCATCAGAAGGTCTAATATCCTCTAATCTACTTGGTTTTTCCCTGCGTGAGAGTTAAGGGCGGGTTGGTCTGGAGAGGCTGTGGAGAGAAGGATAAATAGCTGGTGGGGTTGATGGCCAGCGAGGGATGGTAATGGTAGCCTGCCCGGTCTGGCCAGTACTTTGGAGGCATTAGTGAATTACAGAAAGGAGGGGTGGCTGCAGGGCCTGGGTTTTCTGTATTATTGAGGTGGAGAAGATAAGTGGGTGCCGCAGACAAAGAGAGAAATCCCTCTCCTTCTCCTCGTTTCCCAAATAGAGGTGTGGAATGAAAAGCCAGATAGTGGCGGGTGTCCTTTAGGAGGTAAGGAAGGGAAAGCGTGTGCTGGGTGGGTAAGCAGGGACTGGGGGGTGTCACGGTGCCTGGTTTGGGAGCTGGGGCTGTGATCCTGATCACTCAGCTCCTTTTTCTTCAACGGTGCTGGATTTACCTCCCTCCGGGGCCATTCCCATCAGGTGTGCCCTTAAACAAAACCCAAATGGAGTGGGACAGAGGTGCCTTCTGCCCTAAGACACGTTCTCCGTTACTGCTCGTAAATGAGGCAAGAAGTTCTTGTGGCTTTTAAGGTGTTGAATTATCTTTGATGGGTTTCTCTGGGAGGGGGGTGGGAAACTGAGGACCTTCAGGTCTGTTTATAGCTGTGGGTTTCTTGTAAAACTGACCCGGACAAGCAGAACTCGGTGGTTACTACCAGGGGAGAAGCTGACTTGTGGTTGACCACAGAAGCCAGTAACTTGATATTTAGTCTTGGGTCTACGAGTAAAATCCAGACCTTTTAGGTAATTGCTTGTTTTTTTTCTCAACATGCTGCTTTCCGTGGACTGGCTTCTGGAGCACGTAGGGCTTGGGGGCTCAGGGCTTCACCCCGTGGAGAGGTTTTGTGTGTCTTTAGCTGTCTGCTGAGTGGGATGTCCCGGGTGAGCCCCTTGCTGCTGGGTTTGGGGTCCCAAATCAGCTCTGCCATCACGAAGCAAAGGCAGGGCAGGTCCGTGACCGCCCGGCACCATTTATCATCTTCTGGTTGTAGCCAGGATGGGGGAGAGAGGGGGGGGAACCTCACCCAAAAAGCTGGATCAATATGTTTAAATGGAGCTTATTGTCTGAGAGGTTTTCTTCTGCCATCTGTAGCTGTGAAACAAATGGAAATAGCTCTTTTGTGTGGCTGGAGCATTGTTGTGGATTTTGATGATTTACGCAGGAGGCACGTTTCAACGTACCTACCCCTTTTTCTGCTGAGTCCATCTTATCCCTGGAGATGGTGTGGAACTGGTGTTACTGAAGGAAATCAGTGCTTTTTTGACACTTGGAGTTGTCTTAGGAAGGTGTTTACCCCCCTTTGAAGGCAGGGGGATGGCAGCACTGACGTCGGGGAGACTTCTCTGGGTTGGAGCAGGCCAGAAGGATACCGGGGTGGCCGGGGAGAGGAGCGTGTGCCCGGGGAGGTTTGTCCTCTGCTCATCACACTTCCCCTGGGGCCGCCCCAACTTCTGCCTTCCTGCTTGATTTCCTTATCTGCATAACGGAGATAACGGCTCTGCCCGGAAGTTCGTTAGCGTAACGAGGCACCCTGCGGTCCTGCTGCGTGGCCCTTGGGCAAACCCCCGTCTTTATTGCCAGGAAATGCCCTTCCTCACCCAAGGAATGGTCTGTGTGGGGCTCGAAGTAGCCACTTGTCCACTCGCCACTCGAGTAGCCACTAGTCCACTAGCGACTGGGGGAAATTCTCCTTTGATGTCCTCAGAAAGAGGCAGAACTCAAGCTCTCACTTCCAAAAAAAAGAGAAAAAATTAAACAAAAAAATCACCTTCTTGCCCTGGGAGGGCTGGTAGATCCCCCGCTGGTTGCCCCATCTTTAGGAAAAGCCAAAGGAATTGGGGTGTCGGGGTCTAACAGTCGAAGGTGGAGGTGGGGAGTTCTCTGGAACTGCCCAAATATCACTCCCATTGTCTGGTTGGTTTTTCCACGGAGCAGGAATCCATCAGGGGGTTCCTGTGGCCACTTTGGGAATTTCCCTGTTGTCTTTGGCCAGCGTGTGTCAGCTCGTTCTTCTCTCCTGTTGCCAGACCAGGGGATGTATTCTCTTTCTCTGGGGTGGGTTTCCCAGCTTGAGGTGCGAAATATCAGAAGAAATTAAATTGGGAAGGGAACAAAACTAGAAGAAAATGTAAAATCCCGTTTCCTCCTGCTGCGTGGTCTGACCCTCTCGCAGACCAGCAGAGCTGGAAAGTGCTTTTTTTTTTTCTAAAAGAAAATGAATTTATCTTAGATTTACCCACTTAGTTTGTATTTAAAGCTAAAGAGCTGGAATTTAGAGAGCTCTGGAAAAACCAGACCTTGCTTTTGGGCACCAGCCGGGAGCATCTGGCCCCGTGTGATGGGCACTTTGCTCCGGGAGTCCCCTGTGATCTGCTGCCTAAAAGGCTCTTTATTAAAACACCAGAACAGACAGGCCCATTGCGTGTTTTCATTTCATTTTAAAGGCTATTTCTGAAAGTGAAAGTTGCTCGCCACGGGCTCAAGTTTCTCGGATGTAAATTTTTTTCTCTCCCGGTTCGATTCGATAAAACGCTTTAAGATACCGCGCAATTGCGCTGCCTTCCTCCTCCTCCTCCTCCTCCTGGTCCCCCAAACCGCCCGCCGAGCCACCAACTCTTCTAAAAACCAACTAAAAGAGGTCAGGACACCAAATTTCTTTGAATGTAGCCATGGCTGGGTAATTCCTGGGGGGGGGTGGGCTGCTGAGAGGAGCGGTCCCCCAGCCTGAGGATGTTTCATCTTTATTTTTTGGGGAGGAGGAGGAGGAGGAGCTGGATTTTTCCCGGGGATGAGTTGTGGGTTCAGGTGGTGTTTCCAACTCCAACAGGCTTGAAACCTCCAGTCATTTTGGATGGGGGTTGTTGGGGAATGGGTGGGTAGGGATTGGCCAGGGCGTTAAAAGGGGGGGGGAAGGAAGAAAAAGGAGGAAATTCAGGCACACTGTTAATGCCGAGACACAGACCAGGAAATTTAGTGAAGGATTACGCTTTTTCATAATTTATTGTGTGTTTTTTCTTTCCTCTGCCTTCTGACAAGGAAAAGTTTGAAAGTTCTCCAGCCTGTGTTGGTTTTGTGTAACTGAAAGCGCTTCTGAATTCGCAGTTAAAGATAAATTTTTATTTTATTTTTTTTAATGGACTTTTAAGAAGCTGTAAAAGCTGAGAAACCTGAGTAACTCCCGCTTGGGTTTATTTCCTTCTACAGACAAAGGGGAGGAAAGAAAAAAAGGTAGAAAATAGGCTGTTTAAGAGTGATTTTTTTAAATTTTTTTTTTTTTTAAATCTCACTGCTGCTGTGACTGAAAGGGTGGGGGGGGAAATACTGTGGGGCTGGGGGCGATGGGAAGATGTTCCTCCTCCTGTCACCTCCCTGGTCCCCGCTCGGGTGGCAGTGGGGAGGTGACAGCCCCTGGGTGGCTCCGGGGAGCAGTGGTCAGTCAGACTGAATTCCCATAATGTTCTCCAAAAAGTGATTCCCCCCCCAGCTTATCCCCTTCAGAAAAAAAAAAAAATATCTATTTTTAAAAATATGGAATCGTTTGGGTTTTTTTTTTTTGAGCCCTGAAGGCTTTTTGTCCATTTCTGCTTCGTCTGCTCTTAGAAAAATGTACAAAGTCTGACTGTGTCTCGCGTTTTAACCCTTTGCAGCTTCTCCTCAGCTTTTACTACTGAGTTTGGAGACTCCAGAGGAGTTTCTCTGTGAGCAAACTGCTTTCAGGGGGCTATTCCTGCTGGACTCCTGCTTATTCTCATTTCCCCCACCCCAAGGGTAACTTCTTTTTTTTTTTTTTCTGGCAGAGGATCAGTGTTTATGCTCAATAAATCACGACATTTCATGGCTCCTCTTAGTTACTCGCTATGAACGAATGGTACAATCCCCAAACACAAATGGTGTGAATTTAGTGTTATTCTGTGACTTTTCTACCAGGGAGAAAGTGGGGAAAAGCCCAGGAGGCTCTTTTTATTTTCCTTTTTTTAAAGAAAGATCTTTAAAGATTTTTAAAGTTCAAAAGAACTTTAAAGTTAAGACCAAGAAGTGTGATCTTTTTTGCTTTGAACTTCAGAAATGCTGTCAATAAATGCCATTTTAGTGGATGCTCCTCTGGCTGGTGTGGGATGGGAGCGTGTCTGTCGGGACGGGTCGCTCCAGGTAACGAGTTTCCAATCATCATAAGGAACTGGCTCGTCCTTATGACGCTCGTTTTCAAGGAGCATCACACTCAAAAGTGCTGGGAAACCATTTTTTCCTGTAATCCCTGATCTCCCGTGGTGGCTCCGATGGAAACCAGAGCGATGCTGATCACCTGGAGGGATGCAAAATGAGTTCTTTTGTAAAGCTGGACCTGCTAAATGGATGTGGGACGTGGCTCTGGGTACCAGCACCTTTTCTGGAGCTCTAACTTAGAGATGGAGAAATAAATATTCAGTAAGTTTTATATTTCATATGAGATTTTTGAAGGTGTCGGCTTTGAAAAGGAAGGAAGGATAAGAAGAAAGTACTAAAATACTGAAATCTATTTTCCCAGCGTGGGCTGGTGCCCTGTAGGACTAAGAACGGAATGAAGTTTGGAGATGAAACGGTGCAAGCCTGGAAATTCAAGTGGATGGTCTTTAAAGCCTGGTTTTTCATGTGGTCAGGGATTTGCTGAGCCTAATTGTGTTGGTTTCTTGGGTGTTTGTTGGTGAAGAAGGAAAACAGGAACTGGTTAAAGGGAGAGATCTTGTCGCTGAGTCAGGTGGAGGTAACCACAGGCAGGATGGATCAGGTGCTGCTCCATGTAATGATTTACTGGGGTGGGTTTTTTTGTTACAAAAAGAACCTGGAGATTGTTTTCAGGTGAATGTGAAGCTCTTGGAGGAATGGAAAAGTACTTGGAAATAAACTACCCTCTCATTGAGTCTTTCTCTTCCAATTCGTAGCCCTGGGCTGCGTTGCCCAGAGGTTTCCAGCTCCGTTGGTGGTTGGGAACGTGGGTGTCTGTCTGTCCGTCAGGAGACTGTAAGTGCTGTCACTTTGCATTGGGTGGGTTTAACCTGAGGTGGGACGGTGTTTTGGGGAACAAACAGGTGATTTGAACACCCTCGGGACCCAGGGGTGCAGTCAGGGCTGTGGAGGTGGACATGGTTCCATCTCTCCAGTTTCTCCCGCAGTTTTACTGAGCGGGGCCTGACTCCTGGTGTTCCCTCATCCCTCTGGAGAGCAGCTTCGGGCTGGGTGGTGTGTTGGCTGCTCCTCTCAACGGACTCACGGTTCCCGGTGCCGTGACACCGGCCGGGTTGGAAACGGGCTCCAGGCGCCGTGACCCCCGGAGGAGCTGCAGGAGCCACCAGGGTGGGTTTCTCTAGTTCCATTTTTGGTGACTCCTCAAGGATTATAACCCCACCCTGGGCTCTGAAGGACCTCGCTGGA
This sequence comes from Scolopax mira, assembly GCA_004320125.1. Classification (NCBI taxonomy): domain Eukaryota; kingdom Metazoa; phylum Chordata; class Aves; order Charadriiformes; family Scolopacidae; genus Scolopax; species Scolopax mira. Next base: position 9,738 of record BJBW01008000.1, read on the forward strand.
AACATCCTTCCGGGAAAGGCACCAAAATCCCGTGTTTTCTGGTGGTTTACCCTGTGGAGGTGCAAGGCCAAGTTCATTTGTCAGCGCTGCGGCGCGGCCGTCCCTCCTGGAGCCGAGAGCCTGATCTCTGGGTGGGGGTGAGAAACAGCAGATACACTTCAAGGAGACACCGATGGAAATACAGGCAGCATTTTTAACAGAGGGGTGAAAAAAAAAGAGTGAAAAAAGGGGGTTTCACTTTTATTAAGCCTGGATCTAACAGGAGCTGCTGGCACTTCCAGTGTCCCGGTGCAGATGGAACTGGTTGGTTGCCAGCCGTTAGTCATGGGGCACACCTCCTTTGGAAGAGTAGCCCCTGGCTTCAGAGAAGTAATTATTTTCTAATTTTCTCATGTGGGGCACGGGCAATTCAGCTTGTGGAGGACAAGGAAGGGCTCGCTCCAGAATGGGTTAGTTAAAAACCAAAAATTGTGCACGTACGAGCTGCAGCTGGTGACGACTTGATTGGAATTTAATTTGTCCAGGGCATTGTTCGTTACGGGCGTCGAGGAAGACGGGAGCTTCTGGAGGCTGAAACAATTGCTGCCCTGCCAGAGCTTTTGGGGCTAATTGCCATGGAAGTGGGACTGCTGGGAGCCGCAGTGGGCAGCCCTTCAGCTGGTGCGGGGAAGGAGCTGAACTCCCAATTTTTGGTAGATTTTTAGCCTTGTGTCATGCAGAGCTGCTGGCAGCAATGAGCTGCCCCCCCGTGAAGGACCTCGGGGTGAGCCCCCGGAGCAGCCCTCGCCGAACCCCGGGACTCACCGCGGGTCAACATGAAGCTTGAAGAAGTCAGTGCTTCCCAGTGATCACAAAATCCTTCTTTCTCTGATTGCTAATTAGACTGTTAACATTCTTTGCCTTATTATCCCACCCTCGGCTTTTCTTTCTGGGGATCTGGGCTGACACTTCTCCCGGGGAGCAGTTAACTCTTCATTTTCTGGGTCTGAACCTGACCTGCTCTCCTGTTGTGTGTTTGTGACGGGTGTTTGTGGTGCTGTGTTATGATATGCTCTGGATTTAATGTGGGTTTTTTTGCTGGGAGTAGAACCAGAGAATGGTTTGGGTTGGAGCATGATATTGACTCAATGCTACATCACATCTTGCTGTTTCTTTTGGCTTCTGGCTATTTCTGGGGACAGTCCCAGCACAGGCTGGCTCTGGCTGTGACTTCAGAAGGGTTTTGGAGCCAGCCTGTCACTGGAGGCCAGAGTCTTGTTGGGAGAGAGGGAATAGGTGCTTTCCCACTTGCTGGTGAAGAATAGCTTCGTGATGGCCCAGCTGAGACCATTTTTGCCCATTCCAGCAGGGCAGTGACTTTAGTTTTAATAGTCTCAGCAACTCCATGGATTATCTAGATGAAGAGCCCATTAATGCAAGGGGACCCTGGCTTTGCTGGAGCGGGTTCCTCACCCTCTTCTAAAACTTCTTTAAAATAATCCATGATTTATTTATTTAGATGTTAAAAAAAAAAAAAAAAGACAAAAAAAAAAACCCCACAGTGCAAAATGCAGTTCTTGTGTTATCTGGAAATAGTTCTCACCTTCGGAATGGTATTGTTGGGAGAGGCAGAGGGCTGAAAATAGCAGGCGCTGCCATAGGCCGGGGCTGGAGCGAGTGGTGGTGTCAGTCATGGGAACATAAATCCAATTCCACCTGCAGATGAGCATTCCCAAAATAGAAGAGGGTTGTCAACTAAGAGAGGAGATGTATTGTGCCTGTATCTCTTCGGAGCGCTCCCTTCGCATGGCCTTGAGGGGTGAGGGGGGGCTGGTGTATTTAATGTAATAATTTCATTAAAAGTTGCTGTGGTTTCGTGTAGCTCGAGAGCGTAACCGCTTCCTACTCTCCTCAGTAAATAACGGCTGGTTGTTTGGCTAAAAACTCTGCACGCTCTTGTTTTGTAGGTGAAATACAATCTCTCTGCGGGCAAAACACCCTGATGAAAAGCCTCTTGCTCCCTGTTTTTTTCCGAGGGCAGTTGTGGGAGCCTGGGGAAGGTGGGAACGTCTTGGAGGTCAGGAGTCGTCTCTGGGGGAAGGCTGGTGGAGGGGCAGGAAACCTTTCACCAAAGCTTAATGGGGTAGGAAATTCATTAACACCCGGAGCCGAGGGGCCGAAGGCTGGCAGGAACCTCACTGCTGCTGGAAGGAACAGGTTTCTGTGCTTTTCTGAATTTTTCACTGTGAGGATCCTGGTGAGTGCTCCCAAAGCATTTCCAGTTTCAACTTCTCCCTCACACAGGCCTTTTCCCTCTGGTTTTAGAAGAAAGAGTCTCTGGTGCAGCTGGTTTTCTGATAGGAGCTTCCCGAATCTGCGATTAACCATGTTTAACTGCATTTGGTGTGGGTGTTATTTACGTAGACACCATAGGCCCAGTGAGGTGCCACGTTCCACGGGCTTTTGTCCTTGTGTCCCTGGAAAGACCCCCGGGTCCTGGGATGGCAGCTCCGTGTGGGGGGCTGGGAGCACCACATGGGGGGCTGGGAGCCAGCCCCGGGGTCGCTGCGTGACAAACAGGGACATGTTTTGGCTTCAGGAAGCAAAGAGAGATATGGTTGCTGACGTGCTGCTGCCTTTTTCAGGGTCTTTTAGACATTTTTTTTTTTTTTTTTTTAATACTTAAATTTGTTTAGAGCCTGTCTTTGAATGGTAGGGTGGTTTTGTGTTTTATTTTTTTGGCAGGGGGTAAAAGTGATAAACCTTTCCTTTCCAAAGGAAGGGTTTAGTGAGGGTGATGCAGGTGGCAGTTCTGACGTGGGCTTTCTCCACACTCACCCGTGGAGTCGACGTACCTCTGGTAGCAAAGAAAAAGAACAATTTATATCAACTTTAATCCAGTGTGGCTTTGTTTTGTTTTATTTCCTCTGTTATCTCGTCAGGCTCCAGCTGCAGCAGCCTCCCCTGTGCTCGGCTTGTGGGGCTGGATAGGGACACCCCTCCTGGACAGAGGGTCAGGGACCCTCGTGCCTCTTGGGCAGCTGAAGGATTCTGCTTTCCACCGTTTTCTCTGGATTTCAGCCCAGAGAGTAGGGTCGGTAGGAAAGGGAACAATCACCCCTCTGTTCCCAGTTCACAGGCTGGTGGATGTTGGTGCCTCGTGGGCTGGACTGGAGGGAGTTTTGATGGGTGTCCTAAGGCAGCAGAATTCTTGGAAGGGGGAGAGGAGCTGATGTTCCTTGTGTCACCATCGTGGTGGCCTGTGGAGGCTTTGTCTGGCAGGGCCCAGCCACTGCTCACGTGGGAGCCCGAGCAGCCGTGCCCAGAGCCCATCCGTCCCCCCCAGGCACAGAGGGTCCTCAGGTGGATGTTGGGGGTTGGTTTGCCCTCGCAGCCCCACCAGGCAAGCCTGGGGTGTTTTGAAATTTGAAATTTGCACCTTTCAGACTGGGTAGCTCTGCAGCCCGTGTGGCTCCCAACCCCCTTCCCCATCTTTCATGGCAGCAGCAGCAGCTTAAAATGCCCTGGGGTGTGAGTGAGAGGGTCTGATCTCGCTGCCTTCAGCCCACTGGGGCGGCCACTCTCACCATTCGGGGGAGAGAGAGGTTTGAAGAGCAAATAAATGACTTTTCCTACTTGTGATTGATACTGTCCCCTGGGCAGGGAACCACGGGAGAGGGAACGAGCAAACCTCCCCTGGTGCCTGTGAGGACTCTGCCAGCTCGAAACGCATCACGGCCTCGGTCTGTTGCTACCTGGCTTTTATCTGGGGTGTGTTTTACTGTTAATGATTAGACATGAAACAGTTCCCTCTGGAAATGAGCTCTTGCCCTCGCAGAGCTTTGCAGCATCTGGTTCGGTGCCGTTGCCATGAAAACAGGCCGAGCACCCGCAGCAGCCCCGTTATCGCCCGGTGGCCCCTTCCAGCCCCGGCCGGGGTCACCCAATGGGTTTTTATGGCTCCTTAAAGGAAACCTGAGCTTGCAAGAGCTTTACCTAAAATAATAATGTTCATATTCTCCATTCCCTTTGTGCTTTCTTCCATGAAATGCTCTAGAATGAATAGGATGTTTCTCTTTTAACATCCGGGGAGGGTTTCATCTCAGATCCAGCCCTGGGGGGGGTTTGTTGGGGAAGCAGAGGTGACTGCCTGTCATCACGAATTAAATACTCCAGGCCTTTCTGGAGCCTGGGACACAATGCAGTGTAAACAGAAACGTGTGGAGGATATTTACCCTTAAGTCAATGACAAATTCTTGCCGGACGTTGGTGGAGCCAGGGTTTGGTTTTATCAGAGGCGTTTCCAAAGGTGTAAATTAAACCCTGGGAAGGTTGCTGAAGAAAGGTTTATTAGTAAATCACAGCTCTGGAATTGGGTCCTGGGCACATGTGCCCCGGAGTTCTGGTCTGTTGTGCTTTAAAAAAAGATGAAAACAAAAAAAACCCAACCCTGTTGGGGTTTAAATTTGTGTGGCTGCACGTGAGGGTGTCACTGGGGCTGTGACAGGGACAAGGGTTTGGGGTCTGTGCACGGCCACTTCTGTGTCCCATCGTTGTCACTCGGGGTGTTGGTGGGGCCTGAGCTCCTTGGGTCCTGCCTGGGGAACCTAAGATTTCCCTGGTTTTCTTCTTCTTCTTGTGTGATGGCTCCATATTCCACATTTTCTTGTGCAGATTTCATTATTTGCCTCTTGACAAAGGAATATAATGCAGCAATTTTCCTCACCTAAATAGTGATTCTGAATGACTGTATTTCCAGCTCCCCTTCACCTTGTACTTAATTTAAGTGTGTGGGCTTTTTAATGTGATCGTTGTGGGGAGGAACAGAAAATGAAATGCTGCAGATGTGCCTTCCTTCCCTTTCTTTGGTTAAATCTGTCTCTGTCATTCCTTTTCTCCTCGACTTCCATGAGCTGCTCCAGCTATTTTTCTCTGGTTTCTTTTGTTGTAGCTTCTCCATCCCAGCCTTTAGGAATATCTGATGCACGTATGTGGCTGCTTCCCTGCCTTCCCGGCAGCGTTGTTGTCAGTGTATGACAAACACCATGTGATTGATGGCTGACTAAGCATCGGGACTATTTCTTCATTCTTTGTGTGCCTAATGAGATATTTCTATTTTTATTATTTTTATTTTTATTTTTTTTTGGTCCTGGTGGTGGTGCAACAGCTCTCGTGCCGATGGGGCCATCTTCAGACTGGGATCTGAAATTGCATTTACTGCAGGTGGGACCCGACCTTAAGGCTGGCCCCGACCCTGGCAGAGTCACCAGGTCCCTGTGAGGTGTCCCTTGTGCTTACGGGGTGACCGGGGAGAGCTCTGCCATGGCCAAGCCCAGCCTGGTTTCATGCAGGGAGAAAACAGCATCTGCGTCTGTCAGGGTAAAAAGGGTCTTTGTAGCCATATGGCTACTGCGTCTGCCTTCGTTACATCAAAAAAGAAAATAAAGGGGAAAAAAAGAAAAAAAAAAAAAAAAAAGGTGTGAGGTGCTTCAGCTGGTTGGATCAAAGCCTGGCACTCAGGGCAGCAGGGATTCCCTGCAGGAATGTTTTAATTGCTGAAAATTCTCCCTGGTTCCTTTTTCAGGAGAGCTGTCCCTTTTCCAGCCGGAGAGTGAAGTGCCTTTGTGCTGAAGAAGAGGGTGTGAAGGCTCTGCCCAGGTACGTTTCTGCAGCAGGACACCACACAGCCCCCCTTCCTTAACCCCCCCAGACCCTCTCTCCTGCCTTGCAGTTAATTTTCCACACCTTTCTATCCTTGATTGCCCAAACCAGGGGGATCTGAGGAGGTGAGTAGTGTCAGTGTGCTGCCAGCACACTGAGTCCCCTCAGAGACACTTTGACCAAGGTAAGTGTCCAAAATTACCCTGAGGTCCCACAGAAAGCCAAGGTTCCTCTCCACCCTGCATTACCCACCAAACAACCCCAGGTCAAAAGATTGACATTTGGATGGGACGATATAAAGGTACTTTCAAGGTTATTAGTTAAAACTGACCTACCTTAAGAGCAGCTCTTCCAAAAGGCACCCACACTCCCTTCCTCAGAGAGATCCATCCAGCAGGGGAGCCTTAGCAGGGTTGCTGGTGGCCTCTGACTTGCCTTTTGGGCAGAAATGACTCGTGAAGAGATGCCAACAGCGTGTTGGTTGGTGCTGGGCTGGCTCTGGAGTCCCCAAGAGAGGGCAGTGTGTCCCTGGCAGCGGCACCGCGCAGGGGAGGAATAGCATCCTCTCCAGAAGGCTGAGAGCACAAGTCCTTGAAACCCCTTTGAAATGACTAATTGACTGGCAGGCTCGTTAGCAAATGTCTTCTGAGCTGTGTCTCACCCTGCGAGTGTCAGTCCTTTCCCCAGGCTCCCCCTCTTGCCTCACTTTCCTAAAAAAAATGTCCCCTCTCTGTCCCACTTGCATCATTTTGCCCTAGTTTTTTTGCACTTGGCTTCTCCTCTAAGAGGGGAACGATGTTCATGGGATCAGCTGTGAGTCAGAGTCAACTGGAGACTTAATTCAAAACATAAGGAACAGAAGGAAAAAAAAAAAAGGGAATTTCGGGGAGGTTGTTGTATTGTAATATTTTGCCTTAGGGCTCCAAACAGACCACGCTTATTTATGCCAGTCTCTGTCTCAAAAGCGAAGCTTTATCAGGTAAAGAGGCAGATTTTTATTGAAGTACAGAAACACCCATCTCTCCTCAGCCCAGGGTGCCTTTTTTTCCTCTTTTTAAGCCGTTTCTGCAGCAGGGCCTGAGAACGAGGAGTCTCTGCTGGGTTGGGCTTCTCTTCTTCAGGACCCGTTTGTGAACCCCTTTGGTTTCCTTCAACTCTCAACAGCCTCAGGGCCGCTCAGGGCTCTCTCACCCCAAACTCTTATTTTCTTTTTTTAATGCTGTCAGGTTTTTTTTTCAGTTCCTAAAGTTGCCTGAAGGCACCTTTTATTGGTGACTTATGTCCTGCAGAAACTCTCTGCCCTGGCAATCACTGATGTAGTGAGAGCACCCTCTTTCCCAGGATTCATGAAGGTGTTTACTAATTTTTTTTACTAATTGCCTGTATGAAATTGCTGGGTAGCCCCCAGAAGGGAGGCAGCTTGTGTAATGTGAAAGCACATTGAAATAACCTCCAAAGTTGCTGTGAGAGAGAACCGTATCCCAGGAGAAACATCCACATTTCAAACTATTAACCTTGGAGCTAATTCCTTCCTCGGGATGTTTTTCTTCTTTCCCTTCTTACTTTCTGTGAGGGCAGAATGAGGTGAATTTTACCCATTGGGTAGGAAAGGGGAGGAAGATCCCCTCCTGGGGGGTGCTTTAGTGCCAGATTAGAAGAATCGCTGGTTTATCATTATATTTTTTTTTGTGTGTGTGTGTTTTTAGTCCTTCGAAGTCAAAAACCTGTTGGTGACTGTTTTGCTGGCACCGTTCCGGGGTCGGTGGAGCAGACAGAAAAGAGCTGGCCTTTACAGCTGCCGGGGTGTAATATTTAAAAGCAAATGCCTGTGTGGTTTTTATGCTGGCACTTGAAGAATGACAAACCTCAGGGTGTCTGTGTGTGTGTGTCTGTGTGTGTCTGTCTGTCTGTGTGTGTGTGGCTCCGGTATTTCCAGCGTCATGAATTCTCCTTCGCCGCTTCAGCGGGATCCTCTTTCACCTCCTCTTCCTGTTTGGAGCAGTTGTTGAGTTTGGTGTACATTCTAAAATTCCTCTGATTTTTTTTAGGAGGTTCTCAGCACCACAAAAGACCTCCTTGTGTAGCTCATTTGCCTGGTGGAGCCTCTGAGGTAATAGAATTCCCTTAAACCTAAGCATCCCTGCAGTAAAGTGGTGTATTGTCCCCGGGTTCATCTGTTTGTAACAGCTGGAGGCATTTGCTAAAACTGGAAAGGATTGAATTATATTTTAATTTTTTTTCTAGGAATAAACTTTTTCTATAAGCAAATCATTTTGCTATTCTTAATCTTTCCTCTAAAGGGAGGAAAAGGTGAATTTTGTGGATGAAAACAAGTTGGAAAGTCCAGAAACAAACCCAGTGTATCTCCCAGCAAACGGCGCCCGTTGCTACGGCACATTTTTGTTCCATTAGTGCTTGTGCATTTTTAAATTCCATTTTTCCAAACGGCTTCGGGAAATTGGCATCCCAGAAGTAAAAGTTTTAAAAATAGCTCTGTTGCTGCTGAAATAAACCCTGTTATTTCCATGGAGCCCTGTCCTGAGTGTATTCCAGGCTCTCTTGAACCTTGGAAGTGTTGAACGAGATGCTGCGAAACGGAACTGGAACCCCAAATATTTACCCAGGAGTGAGTTTGTCCCCTTTCTTTAAAGAATGAACTCTGGCAAGCAGAGCGCTGCTGCCTGCAAGGTTTATTTTGAACTTTTCTCTCTCTTTTGTTCAGCAGCAAAACAAGGAATTGAGCAGGAATGTGTGTGGTTGTGCAGTAACTGCCCCTCTGGACCCCCGACCTGTTCTGGGGGATTGTGGTGCTGGGGTCCCACGCTGTTCCTCCTCCACCTCTGCTCCTCTGCCTTCCATCCTTGAGCGTTCCAGGCATTTCACACTTAAATTCAGTTAATTCAGTTATAAATTAGTCTTTTTTTTTCTTTTTTTTCCCTCCTCTTTCTCCAGGGCTGGGTGCCTGTTGCACCTTCCCCCAGGTGAAACCTCTCACTCCTAGATGGGCCCAAGAGGGGACCCAAGCTCTTCTTGGCTCCAAGGGGTGCTGGGCACAAAGCTGGGGTGCTGGGCCCCCTTTGGGCTCGTGGCCAGGGTGCTGGGCTGCTCCCTGTCCCCCAGCACCGCTTCCCACGGCTCTCCTTGCACACTCCAAAGGCTCTGAGCTTCACAGGAGCAGCTGCTGCCCAGACTTTGCCTTTAAAGTGACTTAAAGGGACTTAAAGTGACAAGTGTGATAGCACAGGGCCTGTCAGATGGTTTCTGGGGCGTTGGAGCTTGAGGTGCAGATCCCTTGAGGTGTGAAACGCCGCAGGACACAGGGAAGGGCCTTTTTTCACTCGCCTCCCCTCCAAGCTTTCCCTTTTTAGGACTTAAAAAAAAAACAACCCAAAAAAGCAATGTTCCAAAGCAAGTGGCCAGAACAGAACTTCCCAGCGACTTCACAAATAGGGATTTGCTTCCAAAAGCCAATGTGCCCTGGCTGCAGCAGCTGTTCCTTACCAAAAACCCTGGGCCGTGCGCTGGAAAATGACAAGGGTTTGTGTGGAGCAGGGGAACAGCCATCTGCTCATCCCCGGGAGGGGTTTCTGGGGGGAAGTTCTGCTTTACAAGCTCTCTCCCTCTTTACCAGGGATATTTTGCGTGGGTTGTCCAAATGTGATTGTTGGATAATGAATTGCTATTTCTGAGTGTGTATTTTTAGGGACGTGAGGAAGTTCCCCCCCCGGCCCAAGATGTTCTGCCTGTTGTTAAGAGTCAGAAGTTGCAGAATTCACCCCGGTGCTGCTTCTCCCATTCAGGTGGTTGAATTTCGAGTGTGATCTGAGCAAATTCACCTTCACTCCTGGTTTTCTCTCCCTTTAACTCCCCCACTGCCTCGGTGCTGGGGGAACCCCAAGGCTTTGGGGTGGGTCTGCACCCCACTTGCTTGTGGTGAGAAGACACAGCGGGCTGTTACCTCGTGTAATTCCATCCCTGCTCTGAATCACAGCCCCGTGAGGGCCCAGGTTCGTTATCTGTGGGTCAGTGATGCTTTAATTGAGCACCGGGGTACGGCGTGTCACTGTCCCCACCTTCCTCCATCAGGGGGATCCCTCAGGGAGCTGAGGAGGAGCCTTTTGCTATTTGACAGTGTCATTTTCCATGAGCTGTTCTGCGTTATCTAACGGCACGGGACGGGGTGGCATCGTCCTCGAGGCTGGGGAGGCCACAGCTCCTTCCACCCCCACGCTGGGATGTGTCACCTGGCTCTTACGGGTGTCTCCTGGATCAGGAATGCTGAGGCTGGGCTGCAGGAATTCTGAGCTGACTGGCTCTATTTTGTCTAAAGAGCTGGAAACCTTTGAGCTCTGATGGCAAAAGGAGTCGGCTGCAGGACGGAGTGAGTCTTTGGAGCCTGTGCTGCAAATGGAGTCTTTCCTAATTCATGCTTTAAAACACCAAGTTGGGTTGTCAAGGCTTTGCCATCGACCTGAATCTGCCAATGGGCTTGGGGTCTCGGTCACGGAATAAATGCAGCATCTTTGACTTTTACACTTTGCTGCGTCCTCCAGCATCCTTTTAAAAACCCTAAGGCTGCGGGAGGAGGAGGAGGAGGAGGCTTTGAATCCTCTGTTCCTGAGTTCTCTCTGATCTTCTCGTAGAACTTTTTCATTAATCACAGTTGGAGCAGTCGATGGCACCGGCTGCCTGCCCTGCTCTGTGATCTGCCGGATCTGGGAGAGTCGGAGGGAAGTCAGACAAGTTCCTGCTGCCGGTGCTGCTGGAAAGGCCCTTTTTGGGGAGAGCCTCCCCCGGCCTTCCTGCACCCCGGGGTTCCTGGTGGGCTGGAATTCATGACCCGGCTTCCTTCCAGCCGTGCCCCGACTCCGAGGGAGCGTTGGCAGCTGCTGGCTCCAGCCTTGGGGAGATGCTTTGTGTTACCAACTGCTGCTGCTTCCAGGGAGCTGGGACAGGAATCCCCCCCCCCCTGCACTGCTCACACCCCCCTCGAGATATCTCCTTAAACTGCTGGTGCGTGTTGGCAGAGCAGGAATGAGCAAGGGCTTGTGGCCCACATTGTCCACAGGACGTAGGTCAAGAAGGGCCAAATAGAGGTTTATTTCCCAAACCCCCTTGGTGTGCCACGTTCCCGGCATTTTATGGCTGGATGGGGCTTTGAGTAACCTGCTCTGGTGGGAGGCGTCCCTGCCCCAGGGCAGGGGGGTTGGAACTTGATCTTTAAGGTCCCTTCCAACTCTAACCATTCTATGATTTTAGTGGTTTTTAGTGAGAATGGTGGAGCCACTCCGACAACAGCTTTTAGGTGTTTTGCTGGGGCCGTGTTGCCAGTGAGCACTGGTGTGCATCAGGAAGAGTGTGACCAGCAGATGTGAAGGGAGGTCATCCTCCCCCTCTGCTCTGCCCTGGGGAGGCCCCAGCTGGAGCACTGGGTCCAGTTCTGGGCTCCCCAGTTCCAGAAGGACAGGGAACTCCTGGAGAGGGGACAGCAAAGGGCCACAAAGATGACTAAGGGCCTGGAGCATCTCTCCTATGAGGAA
>BJBW01008001.1:0-45157 GCA_004320125.1 Scolopax mira
AGTTTAGGAGTTGCTGTAAATTAGCACATGCTGGTTTTGACTTTAAGAAAACGTGTGTTAAAGAGCTATTAATACTGTGTGCAAACAGTTCTCATGATAGATGACTGAATATACTTACAAATGCGTTATGTTTTGTGATTTTTTGTGGATCACTATGTATATTCCAATGCATAAAAATCTTTGAGAAATTTGAATTAAGCATAGATGAAAACTACATGAGCAAGTTTTAAATGTGAAATACGCTAAAGCATTAAAGTAATACAAATCTGATTAGAATATAGTTTTTATCTAGATCCTTTAATAGTCCTTTATATCTGTCCTTTAATAGTATTTTATCTTTTAGGACTATATCAATGAGATATTGACATGTTGAAGTTAGGAGCTGGGATTTCCTGGTTCTGACCACTAGTCTGCATTAGTGGTTACCGTCAGGAAATTCTTCTCTTTTCCTTGAGCTGTAAAGTAAATACACCATAATGAGGGGTATATGATAAAAAAAGTATTCTTCTTAATGTAGAACACTTACAAATCTGGAGTCCAAAGAATTGTCAAATAGTGATGATTTAATAACTACAAAAATATCACTTACGTTCAGTACTTTTCACTATTGCTCTAATGTTCCATGTACTGTAACAAAAAGAAATTAATACTTTTGTCTGTCATAATATGCTAAGACTTCTTTCCTTTTTTATGAAACAAAGATAGCTATAAATGTACTTTATGCAAAATAATGTTTGCCTAAAAATGTTTAGAATTATGTTCTATTCCTGATTTTTTTTTTGCCATTTATGCAGTGAAAAAAACTCTGTGGTGATTTAGAGATGCAATAGTTTGCCCTAGAGATTCGTTTATGTTTTACCAAATTACAGATTTTTGATGTGTTTAAAAGTATCTTGTTAAATTTTGGTATGTCTTCCACAGCTTTAGCAACATAATAACGTAGAAATCAACTTCTGGGTAGCTTGGCATGTGGATTGCATTTCTTTTGTATGTAACATAATACAGTAGCCATTGATATAACATCTGATAAAACTTAGAATTTTGTTAATATCAACATTATTAATCTTCAGTTTAATATCTATTAATTTAAAAACTTAATGGCTTTGTGAGAGTCATGGTTGAGAACCTGCTTTAAAAAAATTATTTCAGTGTATCTAAAATTTTAAACTTTACACTTTGAAATGAATTTCTGGCACCTGCTTTATGTAAAAAATACTAAAGAGAGATTTGCCACTAATCTCAATCCTTTTATTGTCCACAATGAGCATTTTACCAGGGAAGATGAAATTTGTAATTTCTAAACTTTTGCCTTATATCTGGGTTTCTGACTTTCAGAACACACATTTTTGTATATTTTAAAAGCCAGTTTTTCCATCTAGTCAAATGACTGAAATGTCTAGCATGGTTTTACTGTATTCTCAAAACAATAGTTTTCTCAGCCCCCAGGAAGGATGCAGTCTTGGTACATAAATGGGAAACAGATTGTGTTTTTTGGCTGATACTGCTGTGCTGGTTTAGACTTTGGTTCAGTCTTAGATTACAAGATTTGCAAATTAAAGTAAAACCAAAAAGGAAAGAACATCAGTTCTGTAGAAGCACGCTTACTTTTTTCTTGGTGATGAGATAAACAAATCTTTATACACACACAAATAGAATGTATGGTTTTGGGTACATATTAATGAATTTTCTAGGTGGTGAGGCATCAAGATTAGTAATCTCTACATTGAACAGATGATTTTGCCCTCCTCAAAAAAAGCAGTAGTGATGGCCACAAAACTGCACGGCAGAGGTAGTCAATGTGTGCTGTTTGGAGCTATTCAGTTTAAAAATAGATAAGACCAGCTATGTTAAATGGAAATATATTCCTGTTTTCCTCATAGGAGTTGGTGAAACCATAGTTTGGAACATTCTGGGTCTGTAGAACACCTTCTACAGTGTGAGGTCCAAAATGCATTAGACATGCTTTTTCTTCCGGTCACATGTAAATGTCCTGCCGCTACCTTTAAGTAAATGCTTCATTTTAGTTAATGGAGATGTTTAAGGAAAAATTGAGCAGTATAATTTTGTTTTGGTTTAGATTATTGAGAAAGAAGTTCATGGTTTTGAGAGGGACTGGAAACCTGCCCTTTGGTAGATGATAGAGGTAACGAGAGGGAACAAACAGCAGTTTTGTGTGCCGGGAGAAAATCCCCAGGGTGTGTATGTGCAGAGAAAGGGAGATGGGGACGGGGGCGGCAGAGACGAGTACGTGCAGGGTCTTCCATCTGAAACCACCTCTCCCGAGTACAGAACACTTCAAGTACTTTAAACCCTAGTATCTACCTTCCCTCAAATGCCAAATGTTCTGATGACTCAGGCGTTTACCCCATTGTAGCACAAAGGTGGGAACAAGCACAGAGGGTGGGATTTCTTAGGTTCTGCTGAAGCTGCTCAGCCATGAACTCTGCTCTCCTTCGCTTGCTGTAATGCTTTATTCTGCTCCTGCCCCTCTTTTAACAAAACAGGTAGAAGTGCTGTGATTTGCCCCAACAGCCATGTCTCTGGATAACAATATTTCATCTGCTGTTCAGGAATCATTCAGCATGAGGGTGGGGAGGAAATCTTGAAGATCTCCTTGAAATGCAACCTGGATTCCTAAGCATCCCCACAAAAAGTGTCTGCCGCCTTCTTGCACTTGCCCTTTGTCCAAATAGCCAAATGCAGCAGGATAAAAGATTAGGAATTTATGCCAAAGTCTTACGGAGGCATGTACAATAATCAGATAATTGTACGAGTATAGCTAATTGAAAGATCAGTCACAGAAGATTAAAAAGTAAGAGTTTGAGGCCAGTAAACTTTTCCATCCTACATCATGGAGAGTGCAGGATGTCAGTGAGTAACCTACGCAGCCAGCCTGAAGCATGTGTAGGGTTTCTAGCATATATTTTTAGAAAGACATATTAATTTAATGACGTCGAGTGATGGAAAATTTTGTATGACTTGAATTGGGTGGAGGTCACTTGAGGGCATGAGAAACAAGAGGTAATCTTTTTTAATCATGGGAGGGGAAAGGAAATAAGGGCAAGTTAAAGGAGGAGGAGTAGATGGAGCAAACAGAATGTGCTGCTTTGGCTAGCCAGGGTTTTTTTCCCCTGCTGATCGGTTTACAAGGGAAATCAATTGGCAGCAGATTTTCAGGAAGCGTGCTTTATTAACATGGCTACTGTAGGTGAAAGCCTACTAACCTTAACACAAATTTAACTCCGGAATGTGTTTATGGGAGTGCTAGGGTTTAGGCAGAAAGCAGCTTTACACAAGTAAGAATAGAAGCAATGCAATTAAAGCGTTAATATTTTCTCACATTTATATTTCCAAATCATGTGACCCTGTTCCTTATCTGGCAAAGTAACTGGTTAATGCTAAAATCCAGTGTCCAGTCCTAAGTGTCTGTGGCTTTTCATGTTTAAAATTAGCTAGCTGTGAAATGATTTGTCAGAGACAAACAGCAAAGCTTTCTGGAAGGATCACCCAAGAGAAGGAAATTAACCATGATGAATGAAGTTCTTGTTCCCAGTTCTCACACTGCTCGGAGGAACTCTCCCCGGAATATTTTTCCTGGAATGCCATTGCCAATATGGTGGTTTTTGCCGTGGACTCACCCAGCTGTGCCAGGGCCTGAATCATGCCTTTTGAGTGTGTAAAGGGTGTAGCCGCTCAAAATAAAACACAGCATGCTTTTTTCAAATCACACATGAAAATGGGTTGGACAGATGGTTATGATTTTCAATTGTATTGGACACCGTGAAGTAGATTTCATGAAGTTCGTTAAATATTTGTGGTCTTTTATTGAAGACTCTGCAAAATTTGGTCATATTTTTTTTCTCCCAAGCCTTATTTTTTTTTGCAAACTGACAAGGATTTATACGTCTACATTTCTAGACAACAAACTTAAATTAATTCTTTTTGTTGTAAAAGCGTAGTAGAAGCTTTCAAGTTGGGTGAAGGGCTCTCGTTTCTGTTATCCATGAGGGATTGAGTCCCTTGTGCTGTTGAAAAACTGTAAAGCACCATTAACTGCAGTGTGCCCTCCTGTCAACTGCCTTGAGAAGATTTCCTTCTGTTTTAGCAGATGAAAAACGTTATAATCTCTGGTGATTTTCCTGATATCAGGGAAAAAATCAGTTTAGTCTTAACAGGTTCTGTGGTAGCTTTTAAGATCCAGAGAGATGCAACCCCTGTAGAAAGCAGTTTAAATTCCTTTCCGTGGTGTTGGATTTGGTTGTTATGCTACAGCCTAAAGATAGCAACATCCTTTGAAAAGAGCTCTTTGGATCCTAGAATTTTTTCTTGTAACTTGTTTCTATAATTATATTAATGTACTTCAGCTATTTTTGTAATGTTGGAGTCACGTTTACTGGTAAATCTGTGAATTTTCTAACAGATTAAGATACAGCTTTAATGGATGAAGGTGCTTCCATTTGTAAATACTGAGGGTAGGAAAGATCTGCTGTTCTCCCAACATACCAAATGTTTGTCTGAGTGAACCAGAGTAAGAAATAACCTTTGAACTATAATAAACTGTTAATCTTGGATCAAAACTGGATGGAAGAAAATGAATATTTGGGGTGAAACTTTGACCAATTGGTGAGAACGAGGGGTAGTTTTGACTTTCTAAATCTTTGATTTATTAAGCTGTGAAAAGATAAACTCTTCTCTGGGCGGTCTGTGGGCCCGTGTGGAGGTTTGGGAGAGCACATTTCCAAGCGGAGGCGTAGTTCCATTTTACGGCTGTTCCAGCCCCCAGTACGTGGAAGGAGCTGGGGAGGAGATGGAGGGAAGGAAGTAGCTGTTCACTAAAGGCAGATAAACCCAGCTGGAGCACGTACCTTCCCCAGGAACTTGTCAGAAGAAGCACCACAGGGAAAAGATAATGCACAGCACCATTACAGGCAAAGCTGCTGGTTCCAGGGCCACTTTAAATTCCACTTTAAATTATTAAATACTGTAAACGCTATAAAGTTAATTAGAAGAGGAACAAACTCTGCAAAGATAAATGTGTTTTCAATATGTTTCTCAGGGAGGGTACAGTAGAAACCAGTGAATGAGAGGAAATTTATTTCTGGCAGCACTCTAGACATGGAACTGTGGTTGAACTTTTTACCCTAATTACGTCCCCGTTAATGCCTGCAGCGGTCTGGAATCAAAGCGGCCCTTCAGGCCCTGGAAAGTCTCTGATGTGGCGAGCGTTTGTTGTGTGATGAGGGTTACTTAAGAAAAAACGGAATATTGTGACAGGATTTTTCAAAATTTCTCAGTTACCACCCACCTCACTTGTTGCCTACAAAAATAGAGTAATTGTTTGCATCTGTGTGTTTTTGTCTGTCTTAGAAATAACTGTTATAAATCAATGTGACATAGACTCAGAGAACAGTTGAGGATTATATTTTCTTTTCTTATATGTTTTAGGGTAATTTCTATGTTATATTACTGTAAGAAGGATTTAAAGTACATTGCAAAATACCTAGAAATTTCAGCATGATTTAAGTCGTTCTCTTTTTCTGAGGATACTAACACCATCAGATGTTGAGTTCCCAAATCCATTAAAGACGATACTATTTATTATGTTTTCTCCTAAATAACGGTTGTCACTCCACGCTTGTAGTTTGAACAGCTAATTGCAAACCACATTAACCTACAGCCCTCGTATCTGTATTGTTACACAATTGCTGCCACTTGTGTAATTCCCTACAACTTGACGTTATTTGAACTTTGCATCTGTTGCTAAATGCCGGTTTCTGTCTTACGTTGGTCTCTCTGGAGTCTTTGGCCTTTTTCTTTCCTTCAATAATATTTAATATACAGAGGAAAAGTCAAGGGATTTTGCTGAGCTCAAGCGTTCATGTGTGGATTAGGTTCTTTTGCATCTCTGGTGTGTGGAGAAAGACAATTAAAACACAATAAGTGGAATCCATTAAAAAAATCTGATTTAATTATTCTTTTTCTTTATCTCTGATCTATTTTTTGAAGCAGAATTAATATATTTGGGTAGCTTTAAAATTTTAAATTTACCAATAATTTAAAATACTTAATACAGTAGATTTTTTTTTTTCTTCAGTAATTCAAAATAGATACTTAGAAGGCTCCTTCTTTGTGAAAGAGCTCTAAGGCATGTTTTTTTAAAAAGATCTTGCTTAATACCATCTTCCTTTAAATTCTGAGCAGGTAATATATCCAGAATATCATCTGAGGAGATCCCTTACCACATTTTTGGATGGTTGCTCACTGACTTCTTTATAAAATTAATTATGATTTAAGTTATTAAGAGAATATTTGTACAGCGTAATTATCTCAAAGTTTTAATCAATTTTGCCTGCATGATTTGAGGGACCGTATCTCCCATTCCAGCATCGTCTGCACTCGGTGACCGTCGCTGTGGTGAGGATGCAGGACTTTTGTGTGTCTTTCCTTGGCAATTCTAATTCCTATTGGAAATAACGGCTGCATTTAACTACGAAAATCCCTCCAAATTTTGTGAAAAGAGGTCCAGTAGGTGGCTGTATTGGTGAATTAACTGCATGGGAGAAATGTTATAATATAACCTAGTGCTTTTTTTGATATTATGCAATTCATACAGGATCTCGGCCTTCAGGCCAGGTTGAAGAAGAGCAGGCTTATTGGGTTTGCCCTTCATGGGGGTCCTTCTTCAGAGCAGTTATTTTCAGGTACTATTTCATATTTTCCAACCGCCTTTCAGTCAGTGCAGCTACAGTGAATATTCTGCACATCAAGTCAAAAATTAAATCAAGTAAGACATAAGAATATAAAATTAACACGCCCTGGGGAACGTTTGGGCCTATCTGACGTGGCCAGAGCCTCTCAGAGAAAGACTTTGCTGCTCACAGCACTTTTTGAGTTTATCTCTGCTCATCTGCCCTCGAAAACCCTCTAATTCTTTCTTGGAAATGGAATTGTTTTCAAGCTTCTCAAAAATTGTAATTCGAGCCATGTACTTGCGTATAAACAATTAGGTTTTAGTAAACTTGGAAGCAACTGCAAGATGACTTGCTGTCGTGCAATTTGAGGCAGGGAGGCTGCTTAATGCAGAGGTGATGAAGTGTTGCACAATCCTGGTTGTTGGAGACACCAGTGGCAAACCTTTTTCAGATAAAACAGGTCGGTGCAAAGTTTTGTCTTTCATGTGGAATCCAAGAGTAGGTTTCTGTGGGGGTTGGGATGACGGGGCGGGCAGGCGTGGAGCTGCGGGCTTAATTTGGCCTTTGTTGGAGGCGATTACAGGCGAGGTGAGAAGGTGCCAGCAGGCCTGTCAGAGCCATGAATCATAAGGCAAAGCACAGAAAAGAAAAGTCTGAAATCCAAAGAGATTTGTTACAAGAATCAACAGGATAAAATATTTGGTCCTTCATAATACTTTTGCCGTGTTGGCAATTGCAGGTAAAACCACCTTTTAAATATTGGTTGTTGAGTATTCAGCCGCATGCAGGCTGGGATCTTTAACGTACAGAGGAACAGGACACAATATCTCAGCAAAGATTTGGTCTGTGTTCTCGGAAGCTTTATAATGCACTTCAGAAAAACAAGTTCTGTTGACTCTCAGTTCGGATTGTTCAGAATTCTGTCTTTGTTAAATGTGCCTCACATATAGAATTAATGTACATATGCTGGAATCGTTAACTGCCATCTATATTAACTGTGCTATCTTCCGATACGCTGTTGATCAGAAAGTGCTGTCAGGAATAATGGCTTGAATGAAGAAAAAACTTTGGTATTGATGGAGTTTCATACAAATTTGTGGTTTATAGAACCTAGAGCCAGCTGTAGTGATAAGGCTTTAAGTGACTTCACAAAATACTCTCTCAGGGTCCTGCATGTCCTTGGTGAAATTTGGCTGGAGTTGAGATATTTCAGTATGAATTTATTCTCAGTGTTGTGCTCCTAGAACTATAGTATTTTTCTGTTAAGCTGTGAAGTGTCTGTCTCTTGATACTCAAAAAGTTTATATATTTTTTATTTTGATCAATCTTGTATGATCTTGAAGATCAAAATAGCGTTTATTATAAGACAAATTGCATGTATGTATTTCAGTGGTGACTTCTGCTTCATTTTACAGTAAGAAGGAGGACAAGACAACTTGTCAATTTATTTAATTCTATATTTTTGGAGGAGATATAGGTACCAGACTGTAAGCTTAATCAGCTGATCATGGAGATGTTGATCTTTGATAGAGGTATGACAGAAATGCAGTCGTGTTCTGCTCAGAAGTTAATCTTGGCTCTCTTTCTCCAAGATTTACAGAAAATTTTCCAGTTAAGCATATGTTTGAATGATCATGGATAGCTGGTGCAGGTTCATGAGTTCTGTATAAAAGGAATGTTTTGTCACACACAAGAACAAAATCTAGTTCAGAATATACCAGAAAAAAGATGATTTTGATCTGAAAAGTGGAGCTCTGGCTGTACTTTTCCTCAGTGATAGCTCAAGTAAGCCTTGCAAAGAAAACAAATCTCTTGAGATGCTGCTAATCTTCCTGTATTAACTAACCCGAGATGTGATGGGACAGCTATGTTTTGTAACATGGGGTAAGTCTCAGTGAAGTGGAAAGTGTGCCACAGCTGAAAAGCCAGCGGGTGCCATATTTTACACTTCAGCGCCAGGCCTGCCACACACCACAGAACACAACAGTGTGATACAACAGGCCGCTGTACACGGAGGTAGGTTGAAGGTGGTTGTCTGGCTTGGTTAAGCTTCATGCATTTTGAGATTAAAAAAACAAACAAACAAACAAAAAAAAACAACAAAACAACAAACAAATCTAGAAAGCCCCTTCTGATGACAAGAATGAGTAATCTTGTTATGGGCAGAATACACAATAGTAGAAACATGTTACCTACCACTGGTAACGCAGGATGGAGGAAGAGCCATCTGCTGCCAAAATGAGGGTAATGTGGAGGCTGCGAAGCATTTTAATATTTTGAAGGGTTCCCCTTCCCTTTCACTTTTCTCCTTGAACTGATGGTACTGTTCTTGTAGTGTCTATTAGGATAATACCAATATATTGATAAAATCTAGTCTTCAATTTTCTTCCTCTTATTGATGCACAACACAGTCTTTTTGACACCGTGACTACAGGTAGGAAGCAAAGGAGCTATTGATTTCATTGAACAAAAGTGAACATAACAGTTGTCAAAAGTACTCAGAGCTGGATAAATCTGTGACCTCCACAGCTATATTAATTTTGAGATGAATTTGCTGATAATAGATTTAAGTTTTTTACCTGATTGAACATCTTGTATTGTGATTGTTTGGCACTTATCAACAAGATGGAACATTCTTAAATATATTTAGGGGAAAACGTGCATATTGCTTGTAACTAAGGGCTTCTTTTGACACCTTTTTTAAAAAAAAAAATAGCAGAGTCTATAATGATACAGTTGAAAGCTGTGGATTGGGCCTGCAGTATTTTAAGTGTTTGAAATGTGTCTGAAGTTCTTGGATTTGAACTTGAAAAATGGGCTGGCAGCTGTTTTCCAGGGGTATGAGACTTATGTATTGTTTGTTGAAGTGATGATATCCTGTTTGGTGATGAGGCACTATTAAATACTGCGTTCCAACATTTTACTTGCTGCATTATTAATGCAACACCATCCCCTTTTTTCCCCCCACCACCTGTGTGTCTTCCTCTAGTGCTTTTGCGTTATAAACCTTTTGAGTTAGGTCCTTTCTTGCCGTGTGTTTTTGTGGAGTGTCTTGTATGTTCGTGCTGCAGTGGTAGATGCTATTTGTGGTGCACATGTGTAGTATGGACGTCCTGCTCCCTTGTTAGGATAAGTGGCTGCACTTGATCTCCTGGAGGGGAGCGCTGGCCTTGCCACTTACAGCCAGCACTTCACAGCTGATTCACGGGATGGTAATTAGAGCAGCTTCACAGGAGTTTGTGTATCTAACACCCTCGACAGCAAGTATCAGCTAGAGAACCCATAAATATGGATAAAACAGTGGGGAAGAAGCTGGCTTGGGAGCCAACAGAAAATAGGGTAATTTTTATATGTTTGGGTTTTTTTTATTAAAAAATGGATCTGATGGAAGAAACTGAGGCTTGTAATCTTCTGTAATAGAACAGAGACTAAAATATGTGTAGACAGAGTACAACTTATTTTTTTCTCCTCAAAATTACTGAATTCCAGATATTAAGTTAATTCATTACCTTAGCTATCCATACAGAGTATAGAAGTAAACAGCACAGCAGTTCTCTGGCATGAAATTGGCTTGTTATTAAGAGTTCCAAGAGTACACTGTTGCAAATGTTTTGCTAAAGCTAGGTATCTTTTACCATAGCTCTTAAATTACATGGATAAAAAATTAATAGATTATAAAAATATATGTGATTGCCCTTAGAAAGGACAATGTGTACAGGACTAGGCAGAACATTTTAAAAACACTTAAAATGGTAACACATACATGAGGCTAAACATGAAGAATAAGGCAAAAAATTTGATTACTTTGCAGTAAGATTTTTTTAATGAGCTATTACCATTAAGTATTCTTTGAACAGTGTTACAAAGCTTGTAATCACATGCAATGTAATTAATTTAATTACACGTTTTGCCTTTTAATGAAGTTTAGCTTCTTTAACAATCATTTGCTAAAGACAAAATGGAAGTAACTTTGGCTTAAATAGATAGGACATAACATGGTTGGTCAATGCATTTGTCTTCTATAATTTAGAGAATGCATTTATACCTGGCAGCTGGTTGTGATCATATAAATTTGCCTGTGAGCAGGAAAGGTTCACACCGTACCACACCTTGCAGTAGCAGATACTTTCTCCTGAGAAGAGGGATTTTGTCACTGCAGAGAAAGAAAAACAAGATACTGATGGTTTTCCTGCGGTGGTTTCTAGCCTCCAGGACCAGTGTCCAACACTGGATAAGAACTGGTGAACTTACTTCACCTTTTATCTATTGCATTTGTCCAAAATGTTAGTTGTTTACTTGTACATTGTGCACAGAGATGGCTGTACTACTATTTGTTTAGTGGTTCTTTTGGTACAATGACACAATTCCCATCTTTTTTTCTCTCCACACATGAGCAAGCAATGTAGTTTTCTTCTTGTATGTCTTCTTGGTTTTTCAGTCTGAGGCTTGTAACTTTGTTACAGTTTTACCTGTAACAAAATGGTTTCTGCCAAATTGATGACTTCTTGAAACTATTTTTGCCAGTGTGCCTGTGAGCATAGTGAGGTATGAGGACCAGCTGGAAGGGTTTTTTACCAGACTGATCAAAATAGCTGAGGAAGATACAAGATGCTGCTAATATGTGCAGTGTTTGTCCTGGGTAAATATAGAAGGAAACTGCCTTGTAAGGCTGGGGTACAAGGCAGATGTAATGTAATTCTTTGTGTAATTAGAGAAAGATGGAGCTCACTGTAATGCAGTGTCAACAGGCAAGAGGGACATGCAGCAAGTGGCACCTGAGACGAGGATCCATTTATACACAGCAGCTGGAAAGAAGCTATTTCCCTTCTTCCCTCCCGTGAAGTCAAGTTACCAAAAAGACTCGGGGTAGAGAATGCTGCAGTGATTGTCTGTGAACAGCTACCTCGTCTTTATTAAAGGACATCAAGGGATAACAGCTCAATCAGCAAATGCTGAGGTTAATCAATTTTTAGAACAGCGTTTTGCAGTAAGCTTTGGTAGCCTATCTGTTACATTGCTTACAATCCCTCTGAAGTCATCTTCTTGAGAAGTGAGAGGGTTTTTTCTATATTGTTTAGATCAATCCACGTGATCTCTTCATGCGATCTCATTGATAATTTGATAGAATTACACCTTTTTTCTAAAGTTTTAATTCATTTTGTCATTTTAATACATGAACATGTTGGCTATTAATAGTAATTAATTGACTAATTTCCAAAAGAAATTTGCAGGGCCTGTGTAAAGGAGTATAGGTGATAAAAGATATTTTTGCTGTAGCAATGTCCTGTATACCTCTATACTTTTCCCTAATGAAGGTTGTAATTATTATTTTAGCAATTTTATTACTACCTAAAATGTGTTACGATGCCATAACTTCTGTCGTTGTTCTCATCAACCTTCTGCTGTAGAGTAAAAAAAGGAGGTAGATGGAGATGCTTCCCTTGATGCCTTTTTCTAAAGGTTCTACCTGTATCTTTTGTGAAGATGGTACAAAATATACAGTACACTTTGTTGGCCTCGCAGCTTCCATCCTGAGATGATTTTTTAAAACGTCACAATTAACTGGAAAATACCTCACGTGTAAAATGCCTTAGAAAGGCCCAGGGGGGTCAGCTTTTGCAGCAAAAGCTCTCTTTCAGTTTTTTATGCCTCTCAAACATTATTATTTTTTTTAATTTCTCTGGACTCATGAGGCTGTTCTGTAATCAATGTCTGTTCTCTCTTTGAGTGGGATGTTGTTGTTGACGTGGCAGGGCTGGGAGAGGCCACAGGGAGGAAAGTAAACACTTGTGAGCAGGCAAAGGAGAGCCTTTGGAGGCACAGAAAACTTGGGCCTCATGTTGCTTCCATCACTCTTCTCCTTTTTATTTTATTTTCCCCTGTATAAAAACCCGTGTGTGTTTAGTACAGTATGTTTGTCCCTGTATGCAAACATTTTACACAGAGTTTTTATAAATGGTGTGAGTCATTGCTAGCAAATCTGTGAAGAGGTGAAAGTAATGTTGTGCTGCCAAAGCACAGATGTAGGCAAGTGCCAGCTGTACAAGGCATCTGTTATTTTTCTTCTGTCCCTGTGCTGCAACAGTCAAAGAGAAGACAATACAAGAACCTGACTGTATTTATCTATTTATTAATGCCAACATTTGGAAGTCATTGGTGAATTTGTGCCCATTACCGTTAATGAAGTTGTTGATATCTCTGCATTAAGCAACTATTTAAACAAGCAAGATGCATAACAAAAAATCCATGGGAGTAATTTGCAAGAATTTTATTTGTGACAGACTTAAATATTATTACCAAATTGAAAACCCCAGTGTTTTCACATGCCTGTTTTAATCTCTTCCTTTTACATAGCCATGGCTGTTACACTGAAATCTAATCAGACCCCTTCTCATCAGAGCCTTGCGTGAACCTTCAGTTTATCAGAAGAAAAGCTTTTTAGCTAGAATTCTCCTTGCTTTAGTTTCTCCCACAGGATGGTGGTTTGTTAGCAGAGCCTAGGGCAGGTCATCAAGTAGTATATTTTCGGCACATTTGCTTACAGTGTGTATATGATCCTCTGATGAAATGAACGTTTATTACTCTTCCTGAAACAGCGCAAGATGCGGTCATTTGTTTCATACAATTCTAAGGTTTCAAGAACTTGCAACTGTCAAGAGATTCTTTTGCAAGTTTGTGGGGCTCCATCTTGCAATCTGCGGTGGGTTGGTGGTAGTTTGGATATGTCTGGTTTTGTAGCTGAAATTTAAATATACTTACGTTGGTTACACTAAATGTTATTTTTTGTTGCCTTAGGTGGTGTCGTTTTGAATATTTAATATTTGACTGTATATTTGCTTGAAAATTTAGTGAAGAAAATTGTTAGAACAAAGCATTATGCCCAAGTAAATTTTCTAGAGACCCTGCAAAGGACTCCAGGGTGTCGATCAATAATGATGCTTTGTCTTACTGAACACAGAAATTTTTTTGAATATTTAAATGAGGTATCTTGCTTAGTGTAAATCTTCCTGCTTTGTGGTAACTTTTAAAAGCATATCTAGTCTAGATTTTTAACTTTCAGAACATAAAAGCAACACTGTAATTCAGTCTGACTTCCTCTGCAACGTGGGCCGTAGAAACCCCTGAATTCTCTGTTTGAAGGCGATTGGGAATTAGGACTTGTTCAGTGAAGGGACACAAAAAAGCTGCCTTGTGCTGCAGCTCCGTGGTGGCAGCTCAGTCCTCCCTTTATTTACAGCCCTATTGTACAGCTTTTTCTGCTCAAGAGTTGTGCTTCTACTTACTTTCTTGCTTCCATGCTTTTACTGAGCCCTTTTGGTGGATTAACCTGGGTGAGAATTCCCTCTAGAGGAGAAAGAAAGGACAAAGTGGTATTTTTCTGTTGATTTAATATCCTACAGTGGGTCAATATAGAATCCATTGCGTGTTGGAGACTGGGAAGGTGCGTGGAACCACTGAGCCTGAGATTCTGTTATCACTGAAATGAGGAGGGAAGGATTGTTCTTATTGCTGCTTGTGAGTAGTAGTAGTGTAGGCTAATCAAGGCACTCATCTTACTCCTTAAGTGCTATGACAGAGAAATGAATCCTTAGATCTGTGTCTATAATCCTCATTCTCCTGTTCGAGAAGAATTGATCTTGCTACTAGCTGAGGAGATATCAAAGAGGGTAAAGAAAGACCATTCAAAAGGCTCATACTTTTAGAATAATTGAGAAATAATGTATTTGAAAAAAAAATTAAATTTTGCCATTTTGGAGAATCCTTCCTGTATGGAGTTCTGTTGAAGAATTAAATTAAAATCCTTGATTCTTTTTTTTTTTTTCTCAACAAGTTGAAAACGTGTTACTGAGTTGTTACTGAGACCTGATCGAAACAGCACTTGACATTATGGATCTCAACATTGTGTTATTCCTCATTTAGGTACACAGCTTTTGGAGTAGAATTTAGAAATATAAATCACGCTAATTTAATAAATGTTATCTCATGAATTGTGAGTGCTCAGTAGAAAATGAGGTTTGTAACAGTTATTACTTTGAACAAGGAGAGGAACCAAAGTATCCAGAAGGAAATGGTAATGAGAGAAGTCTTTTCTAGTGGTTGAAATGGGTGGGTAGAATTTCAGAGATCTTCTGACCGTGCTACTGCTTGATCATTAGCTCTTGAACTCAATTATTGGTTTTTAGCCAGTGCAGTTTAAAAAAGCATTGGTAGAGTGGTTTTACCACCATCAGCCAAAAGAAATGTATGACATAACAATAATTATTTGTTTGAGTGATAGGATTATTACTCATAATTTTGTTGGCACAATGTGTGTTTGAAGGTACCTACTCCTGAGGTATAGTCATGTAATTCGCTGTATGTCAAGTCAAAATGGAACTCTTCAACACAAGAGTTATATGGAAATAGTAATTGGTATCAATTATGCTAATATAATTCTAGCTATATCAACTTTTGTGATTTTTGTTTTGAAACGGGAACCTGTGCACCCTTTTATCAAAATAATCATTTCCTGTAGGTAATAAATGTACTTAAATCAAAAAAAGTGTGTATGTCAGCCTTGCTGTGGTTTCTGCCTTTCCTAGCAGCAATGAGCTTCAAATGTAAAGTAACTAGACTTGGGGCTCACTGTTTTAAAAGTGTTTTTGAAGGGCCTTTGAAGTGCTTAAAAGTAATAAATAGCACCCTCTAGTTATTAGCCTTGGTATATGCCTAGAAAAATGTATGTTTTGGGAAGAATTTCAGTAGGCAAAATGTCAAAACTTATTTTATCTATTATTTCTTTGACGGTTGTCTTTCTGTGCATATATTATTGTATAGTGGTTTTCTATTGTATATGCCTTTTTATTATTTTGAGGCAAACAGTTGGGATTTGTCTTCCAGTTCTCCAGAAAATTCTTGAGCAGCTTGAGCAGATCTGAAAGACAAGCAAGTGTTGTGTCAGGAATTGTGTTAAAGTATGTAAAATAAAACAGATACGGGCAAGGGGAAACACCCTCCTTTACCAATACTTAGTATATGTTTGTACAGCTGGCAATTTGTGCTGCTTCATATTCCTTGACCTAGAAGTAGCCAACATTTTAATGTGTTCTTGGAGGGGAAAAAAGGTGTTATGGAAAAGAACTGCCACATCAAAGCCTCTCCTCAGCTTGTAAAATGGTTTCCACCACTACCTTCCTCAGCCCTATCGGAACACTCAGCACTTTCTCCCTCTCAAAAGAAAGCAAGCCTTTTTATTAAGGAATGGTCTTAGAGTTTTATTTATATTAAAATGATAAAAGTGACACAGAGCAGTTGAAAAGATCTATAGAGTTCAAACAAAAGTCCATGGGAGATGTAATGTAAATTCTGTGTAATGTGTCTCTATCGAATCAAGTCAAATGATTCAGCTGGTGCTGGAGCTCAGGAAGTGCTCCCTTTAGGAAAGTGTTACTCTGCAGAATGTTTTTGAAATAACCAGACTGTAGTCTAAAACTGCATCAGCAGGCGTGTGCTTTGCTGGTCAGATCTGATCTCCTGTTCCAAAGTCTTATTTGTGGCAAAGGAAATTAAGTGCTTGATAATTAGTTGCAAAGTACAAGTCCTTGACCATTGTGGGTATCATAATTCAATTTTAATCACACCTTCTCTTAATGTAGAAGGCTTATATTGACCCTTTTGTTCTCCAGCATTCTGCTCCTGTTGCTGGGTTTTTCATTCAGCATGCTAAAGAATATAGGAAGGCTGAAATAATTTTAAAATTGTTTTACAAGAAATCCTTCTTTCCATTAAAATATCTGTTTATTCATTTCAGCACAAGCCCACCTTACTGCTGCGTAGACCTTTATTCCTTGCGAACAGGAGAGATGGTCAAGTCCATACAGTTCAAAACTCCTATTTATGATCTGCATTGCAATAAAAGGTAAGGATAGCTACTGTATGTTCTTTCTGTGTCAGGGCATGTAAAATTTTGTTAATGAATGAGCTCCCTGTTTTTATTATTTTGACTTTGCTGTAAGTATAGTGTTGGTTCTCTGTTTCTTGAGTAATACTTCATTGTGAATATGACAATGTGCTTCTCCAGTGGCTTTCAGTTAAAAAGCTCAAAAAGTTTTGCATCTGAAATCATTTAAGCTTTTTCATCTGTGATGAGGGAGAGCAGGAATCATTGGAATCCTCTATCATCTACCTACAGATGGAAAAATGGGATCACTGAGAGTTTAAACAGTACCGAGCACTAAAGAGTTTATGTCTCTTCTTTGTGTTCTGTTGTTTTGTCAGATATATTGCCTTTTTGAACATCCAAATTCCTAGTGTGCACTCTATGGTTTACAGGAAATGATGTTCCTGTGAGTCATATAACAAAGCAGCATCTCTTAGTCAGGATAATGTCACCTAATTTCTGGGAGAAAATGGCTCAGGAGGCTGAGCATCAGCTTGAAAATAACTTGTTTCTGTAGAATTGTGACTTCTAATTTTTCTGAATTAACTTCAGATCTTCATCTCTCCAAGACACACATAACTGAACACCCTTGTAGTTTATTGCATCTTTTTAAGGCAGAAGGGAAACCGCAGGATCCCTGTGCGTGGATATTGATGATCCCTTGGCACCCCTGTTGAGAGAGTCTGATGCCGTGATACTGGTCAAAGTCCATGGTTGTGCCCATTACTTTGATGCTTCCTTCCACCCATCTATTCGTGTTATTAGTTGTGCGTCTTGAGGTACCTTATGGAAGTTGTGGAATATCATAGAATCGTGGAATTGTCTGGGTTGGAAGGGACATTTAAGATCATTGAGTCCAACCATCAACGTAACTGATAAAAAACCATCACTAAACCATGTCCCTAAGCACTATGTCAACTTGTCTTTTGAACACCTCCAGGGATGGTGCCTCAACCACTTCCCTGGGCAGCCCATTCCAATGCAGCTTCTTATTGTAGGATGTGGGTATGATTGTTACATCAGAAATGAGTTTTGCTGAGCTGGAGAGAGTTATGTACCATGAAGAGCTCACTGCTCCTTTAAAAGCTGTCAGAAGGAGTTCAGTACTTATCTGTGCAACTGTCCCTTGAAAAATTTAAAGTTCCCTTGTGTACAGTGTGATGATAATAAATCTTTCCAGTCTGGCCTCCTAGCAGAAGAAAAATCCAATTGTAAAAACAGTCAAAAGGCAAATCATCATTCAAAGTCTCTCCCAACTAAAAAGTCTTTCCAGGTGCTAGTGTTTCTTTTCCTAAGTGGTAAAAATGGAAAAGCTACTTCAAAGCGGTGTGGCTGTATCCAGGGTAGCTGCTTTTCTGGAACATATCAGATTCTGTTATTATCCAAGGAAAGTTCACGATTTTGTATTGAAAATGCATTAAATGTGGCCAAGAGCAGCGTTAATGGTGCGTTAACCGTGCTATAGACTAATGGAGTCCAAAATTTGAATTTAAAATAAAACTTGGGTTGCAGAACGGGAGAAAACTGTTTATTATTTATGTATTTATACTCTAGAATCATCCATCTGGTAGGTTTCATTTATGCAGTAAGACAGTACAACTTCAAAGAATAGAAAACAATCTATAGGATTGGGAAATATTGCAATCAAATATACATAGGTTTTCTATATATACATTACACTTGTACATGCATTCAGTGTCTTTCCATTATTCATTGGTTAACTTGTGGAAGAGGTTAGATTGGATCCATTTTCGTTTGTTTTTCTCTCCTGCAGTTTAAGCATTTGGAAGATACGTCACTTAAGTAATACTGTTTTGTCCAAAACCAATATTAATTTATATGTGCAGAGTTTATAACTTTTAAAAATTGAGATTCATAAATCAGAAGGGAAGCATCTTTTTCACAATGAGAGCTACAAGCAAATAAGAAATCTGACATTAATTTATTGTATGACTTAATACATTGGAATCCACCTTGTATTACATGTTCTGCCGCCTTCTCTTGGCAAGTAAACTGCTCACTCTGGAAGTGTTCATGTTGAGGTCTGCAAATCTGTGAATATAAAAGACTTCTGTCCCAAAATGTCCCTTAATTTCTACCTTCTTTCCAACGGTTTGCCTTTCTCCTTGTTTTGAGGTAGAGGCATATTAATAAACATGTCGTAGGATGAGATGTCATAAACTGGAGAGTCCAGAAAGAATTTGAGATGAAAAACAGTGTTTATTGCTTTAATCATACAGTGTTTAAACTTCTGTACGAGAGAAATAGGAAGTAGTTAGTGTGCCACCAGCCTGACAAGGCTTCAGGAGTCATCTTGGGAACTGTTAGTACAGTTCTGTAGGTGGAAATTCTGACTCAAAACTTACTTATATATCTCAAACCAGCAGCATTTTAGTGTAGTCCTTTGTGAAAGAGTCTTACAGATGTTGAACTCTCAGGGAATAAGAAGGAGGTCTTCTCCTGACTAAACAGTTAAAAATAGGAGTAAAAAAAGATGAGTTAATGGCTGGTTTTCACACTGAAAACCTTTACCCAAGGATATGTGTCGAGACTGATGTGATTCATCTTCTTAAACATTATTCCATACTGTAATATGCAATTGTAATTTTTGGATAAAGCATTAGGTGTGTATTTTAGTCATTGTAAGAGGAGATTAATTTTCTGCCACATCATATCCTAACAATTAAAACTATTAGAACTACATTTAATAATGCTCTGTATTGTCAACTAATTTAAAAAATACTGTCTCATACTCTTCCTAATGAGAAAATAATGAGATTCTTAATTATGTCATGTTGCTGAATGTTCCAGTAGACTTTATCTGTTTGTTTATTGGCTTCCCAAATGGTTTTTTCCTTTAAGAACTTGTTTTTGGGAAGTCATCAATGGATGAGAAGCCATATCCTGGTTATAAAACTTGTAAGATGCTTTATTTTCCAAATTTGGCCTCTATTTAGGCAATAGGCAGCGCAGTGTTTCATGCATAACTGTCGTGTGGCTTTTGTTCTTTTACTTTGTTTCAAGTAATGAACAGATATTTTACAACAGAAGTGTGTACCATAAACACACACCTGTAACTCTGCTGGTTGACACAAATCCTGCTTCTCAACTGCGTTTGGGTGCTGGTGTCCATGGTATGAAAAAAACCCACTGCTTTTAGTAAAATAAGATGGTTTAATAAATTTGCAATGAGGTGCAATGGGATTATTTCAAATTTAGCTTGTGTTCTACCAATTGTTGATTTGATTGTTATTTGAGTCATTGAAAGCAATTCAGGATCCTTGCAATTCCATTCTTTCTTTTTAATGGAGCTTTTACTGCGGGAGGGTTGTCATAAATAGGCTGTGTTGTTCTGTATCAGATCTGTGCACTTCCTGCAGTGAGGGGTATGTGGTTGGGATAAGAGAGAATCCTCAATAACTGCCACGTATTGGTAACCTGGCAGTTTATCACTGTAGAATTTATATTGATGCTTTGGAAATAATTACATTTAGATATTGAATCTTTAAACCAATGCATTTAATGTTTAAAGTACACGTTCCATTTCTGTGTTTTCAGGATACTTGTTGTAGTCCTGCAAGAGAAAATCGCCGCCTTTGACAGCTGTACTTTCACCAAAAAATTCTTCGTTACAAGTATGTATAATAATCGGGCTCAGTCTTTTTCCTCTGGTGGTGAAGTGAGATAAAACTCATTTGTTTTGTTTCGTTTCCATTTCTAAATCCTCAAAGCAGCTCTCCATGACTTCATTGGGAGTTTCAGGAAATCTGTTCCTTCAAAAAAAACCCCCAATAATCCAAGTGTTAGTCTGTGAATCTTTGCCTCTTTTGCATATTTATTGTTGCTGTAACTTCACTGTTGTGAGGAACACTCACACCAACATCCATAGGGAGCTGAAAAATTCTTTTGTTCATTTTGCACAAGTATGTGCAAAAATTTCAGGTTTTGAGTTTCTGGTTTTCCCCATAAGCAGCATTTTGAAAACGCATCGACAGCTATCTGCCTGCTTTTTGGTTTTTGCTGTTCTTTAGGCCCAGCTACCTTGAATCATGGGTTTTTTTTTTAATGTGTCCTTAATTTAGCTGGCCCCAAAGCTCAGGCAGGTCAGTAAAGAGCAAAACTATGGGCAGGTATTTGTCTGCAGGTGCTTTCCCATCTATCCTGAGCACAAAGATGTTTGTTTAGGCTCCTCCTTATCCCTCTCTACCCTACACTTGCTTCTCAGTAGGAGGCAAGGGTTTGTGATGGGTAAGGTGCTCCCCAAGAGCTGTTCTCCTGCTCTACCTGTCCCTTTGCTGCCTCAGCAGCTGTAACACAGTAATTAGAATTTTGTAGAGAAAACCAATGTGCTTTCTACTGCTTGTGCTCTGCTCTGCAGGTGATGTGGTTGGGGTGTTGTTTACCTGCTCCTGAGACTCTGTGCTCTGTAATGCTAAACACCAAAAAAGTGTTCACCCCTAACAAATAATCAAAATTTACTTCCTCAAGCAGTTGCTGACTGGTGTGACTATTTACCAATTACAGTACCCTCTACTCTGTACATTACTGAGGGATCATGTTTTGCTTTGGAGGGGTCAGTTTTATTGTTAAAAAGCAGAGCCTGAAATTTCCAGGATGTATTTTCAGTGACAGTTAGAAAAGTTCTAAATCATCTTTTTATATTACACATGTATTTGAAGAAAAAACTAGTTGTGAAAAGCTGTTTCTTGTAGCAGTTGGAAGAAAAGCAGCTTTCTGCAGTAATATTAAAGTTGCCAATAGGTGTCAGTTTCTTCCTGTGCATGGCTGAGAGAGACCAGGAACCCACTGGGGTTCAGTGGAGAGAGACCCGAATGGGAAAGGGCTTGTTTGTGTCCTTCTATTCCTCATTTTGCCTTTTTACTCCACCAAAGAGAATTAGGCTACAAGCCTTCCTTTATTTTGGATTAAAAGTGAAAAAACTCTCACTTTAGTGTGTATTTTGACAATACTTGTGCTTTTCTAGTTCCAGTTGTTGTTTGCTGTTGCTTTTTTAAAAGATACTGTGATTTGTTTTTAAGAATTAATCCACTGAACTGTATTTGGAAGAACAGGGGTATCCTATTCCTAACCATAACTTTTGATTTGCAGCGCATTTTTATGGATGCGGTGGAATTTAAAGAGGATAAAATACAGGTTTTGGAAATACTTACCAAATTATTTGAAAATCCAAATTCCTGAAATGTCACTATTCACAGTACATTTCTCCAGCTGTGTTTTTAATAAAAAAACTGAAGATGTTTTCAAACTTTGTTCTAGTTCTGGGGTTCTAAAGCTAAAGACACCCCTTATTTTGTACTGGGTAGTTTGGAAAGGCACCGGACCCAGCAGAGCTGGAGCTGTGGCCACTGCAGCCTGTCTCCTGTCGCCACCCTGACCTGCCTGTGGCCAGTGACAGCGTGTGACTGGGCAAAAAGACATGTGCTTTTTTCCTGGGAGAATGGATTTCTTGGACCTGGGCTTGCGGAATGGTTGTCCTGAGGATTTTGAAGCTTAGTTGTTTCATTGAATAGCTCGTGCTGTCAGGTGGGTGTTGTGCTCTGGCATGTCGAAGGCTGCACTAAAGCTTTTGTCTAAGCTTTCAGATTTCATATGTGCTGAAATCCCTCCGACGTAAGAGTATATCTTTAAAGGCTTAAGTTACTCTGATGTGTTTGAAATTTGAGGTAAATGAGCTACCTAGTTAGCTGCAGAGATTTTTGGTAGTCAGCCAGCTGGCCAGCAACAGGGCTCTTTTGCTGCCTTTTTCTTTTTCTTTTTTTCTTTTCTTTTTTTTTTTTTTTTAAATGTATGAAAGGACGGAGTCAGTTTAAATTGGAAAGGTAGAAATCCCTGAAAAGGAATCTCAGCAAAAGATCTCCTAGGTCCCGTCTGGCCCCATCCTGAGACACCTCAGCTGGACTGTAAGAACATCACTGGCTGCCCAGAGAATTCTTCATCATGAAGAAGCTTCTCAGCTGTGTTATCTGACGGCTTTTGGTCAGAAGTGATGGCATAAAAGCTCAAAAATACTAAATGAAGATCACTCGCTCTTTGAAGACATTTCTGTTACTGTGTAAACTGCTGTGTTGAAAAAGAAAATATTTCTTTCTCGAGAAGATTTGGTGATGATGTGGAAATTGCATCTTCTATCTTATCGACTAAATGGCGCGGGAGCCTTAGAACCTCAGTGAGCCAGCTACAGAGCAAACAGAATTAAGCAGAAGCTCTTGTCCATTTTGTTCACTATTTATACATAGAAATTAAATGCAGAATGTACACTTAAAACCAGTGTCAGGAATTCTGAAGTTTAGTGTTCCTCAGCAGTGCTAATGCAGCTGCGTTGCACATGAGTAGTATTTGTCTTTCTGTTTTTGTTTTTGTGGTTGAATGTGTAGCTTAATATATTGTTGTAATAAATATACCATAAAATATTCAGGATGTAGAACATGGTCAAATTCGTGCTGCTGTTGGAATGTTTAACTCCTGCATTTCCTGATTTTTCTTGAGCAAATTTGACATAGTACTAATCTTTTTTTTTTTTTTTTTTTGTTTTCCCCTGCATGTGATTAGATGGAAATGTGGATCATTTGACTCGAATGGCAGGGAGCCAGCACATTTTATTTGTGCCTTTTGTAACAAGAACTCTGTGTACAGGTGCTCCGCTCTTGGTGTGGGAATTTAAGACAGGTGCTTCAACTGGAAGGGAAAACATACTGTAGATATTGTAGAGAAATTACGAGGATAACCTCTAATCTGCCCTGTGTGGTATTCTTATTTTTAAATGTCTGCTAAGGGAAGGCACAGCGTCAGGCTGCGAAGAACTCGGGGCAGTAACTTTCATACAACATTCCATTCTCTGCTGAGCTTGGAGCTCACTCCGCGTCGTTAAAAAAGGACGTGCATCAAGGGGATAATAAAGACAAACAGTAATTTTGCATCCTGCTCTGTTAGAAGTGCTCACGTGGCCAAACTTAAAAAAAATTAATTTGATGCTTCTAATAAGAATGTGTTTCCTTCGGTAGTTCCTTTGGTGTGGATTTTAAATAGATTTTGAAATAGTTAAGAGTTTTATTGTAGTTCACTAAAGATTTCCTTCGGAGCCTTTTTTTGAATACTGCATATGACTGAACAATCAGAAACAGGAGTGATGTACAGGCTTTTTCTCCTCTACTTTGCTCTGAACAGTAGATGCAGAAAAGCTGAATTTCATTGATTTCTATTACATCAGTGCTCCCTCAACCCTTCTCCAAAAATGCTTACTGAGTGGAACGTTGATGATTATGAATATAGCCTGATGGATACTTTCTTCTCTGTAAAGAATATCCTTCTCACCCCCTGGGCCCAGAGTAAAGATTATCACAGATAACATCATGCATGTGGCATCATCTTTGTGTCCGATAACTAGTGCCTGCTCAGTTTTTCTGGCCCTTCCACTCCTCCTATTGATATATTCTCCATCCATTATTCTCTAGGGATGAAGACAGTTATTGCAGCCATTAGCTGGCACCACATTTCTATTGATGCTGTACAGCTAGAGCCTTAAGAGGTAATTTTCCAGATTTTAGTCAGAGTACTTTATTGTATAGAAGGTCTCAAAAGACTTGACTAACCACAAGCCAAAAATTATTCAGTATATGGTTGAATGCACCCCACCTACACCTTTCAAAATAAGAAAACAAAAAAAAATCAACAAACCCCACATGACACTTGACACTCTGATCTGCAATTTGGCTGTGGTATTCCTATTTCCACTGATATTCATGTGCAAGTTCTAATAGGGTTGTTTCAGTTTGTCACAGGCCTGATCTGGAAATCATCTAGGTTTTTTGGTACATTTTTGTTAGCTTTGTTAAATTCCTTCTCCCTGATCAGCGCACAGGGAGCAGTTTGATCTCTTTGCTTTGAAGTTAGAAAACACTGGATGTCTTGTGAAAAGTTTCAAACAGAAGTTCTGGAAGAAGGTCCATTTCCCTTCTCAGCTGCAATCAGCCAGCAGCATTTATCCTGCAGATCCCCCACAGGGTAATAATTGATAGGATTCCTCTGCCTGCGGAGGGAGGCTCTTCAGTCTAAATCAGAATTCCTTAAGGCAGGTGAGAAGGGAGCTCCTGATTCTCAATATTTTCTTGATCAGTGAAGAGAAGCCTGCAGAAGCCTGCAGGGTTGGGTCTGTTGTCAATGTGACGTGTTATGAATATATCCCCTCCACGGGGCAGATGATGACAGCATATTTGTGGCT
Source organism: Scolopax mira (assembly GCA_004320125.1). NCBI lineage: Eukaryota > Metazoa > Chordata > Aves > Charadriiformes > Scolopacidae > Scolopax > Scolopax mira. Next base: position 24,851 of record BJBW01008001.1, read on the forward strand.
TGAGTTTTTCACTTTATTTCTAGGGAAATGTTTTTTTGGTAGTGTGTTAGTGGTGATAGTGTCTCTATAATTTAAAAAGAAAAAAGGCAGTGGCCCTGGCTGGCAAACATGACTTCATGGTAGGGTGCATCCTGCTGGTTTGCTCTTTTGCTCCATTTTTATGGGTGATACTTAAACAGAAGGAAATACAAGAACAATGGAAGGGTTTTGGAAAGTATGTGACAGTGTGAGAGTTAGAACATTTACATAGGGCCTTTCATCTAGAAGGAACCCAGAGGAATTTATAAACAATATTACTTTATACAGTTTATAAACAAATAAATTGGGTTTGCTTGGTGATGCTTTAAAAAAACCCCAAACAAACAAAAAATATTAGATAAAACAACTTTTATGATTTGTTTTCCTTGGAATAAACAAGGCTTTTGCAACAACAGTATCACTCTACCCGATATTTATTCTGTATTCCCTTTCTGTGCTCCTCTGCTATGGATTTTCTGGCTGCTTTGGATTGCAAGACTTAAGAATGTAGTTTTGTAATTTCATTACCATAGAGTGCTGTATATTTCATAAGACCTAGAAAAAATGATTAATTGGTTATGAGCTACATCCAGCAATTGAAAAGTAGCATAGCTTCATGTAGTTATTGTAGCTATTTACCTAAAAATATACGATACTGCTGCTTCACCAATTTTTAAAGGGATATTTGGCAAATACCTCAAATGATTAAAGGCAAATAATTTGGGTTGAAAAGGGTTACTTATTTTAGAATTTGCTTGGAAAACTGTATTTAAAAACTCTCTACACTTAAGATGGCATATCTCATCTTTAATGAACGTCTTCACAAACTGAAACAGGAAAATCTTTGTTTATCCTGTAATCAGCTTTCTCAGTGAGGTTTCACTTAATTTTGCTTTAGTATGTGGATTGGCCTCGGGGGTCTTCATGGTCCCTTCCAACTCAAACCAGCCTGTGATTCTGTGATCTCCTGCCTTGACCAGGTCCCTTCTGTTTGCTGACACTATCCTGTCCCAAACTCATACTCATCATACTCGAAAGAGATGCCATTTCTTCCATCCTTTAGGCTTTTATGTATATACATCTATCTATCTATCTATATCTTTTTTAATCTCTTTTCCTCATGAAAAATCTGTGGAGCTTGATGAAGAGCTGTCCCAATACAAATGGCTCAAGTTTTGGTAGTGGCCTGTTTTGTGATTTATTGGCTTAATCTCTGTTACAGCTGACATGACTTTTAATGGCCCTGTTCCTCTTAACAGTATTTTCCCAATACGCTGTTTGTTTAAAAGCAAAGTGGGAGGAGAGGAATGTGTTGCTTTTCTCTTCTTGGCTGCTGCTTGTGTGTTCACGCTGCCATTGCTGAACCTGGAGGATGAGCTTTTTAAAAACAATCTAAGGAAAGGACTGGAGTCTTATTTTTCTGAAGGAAGATAGATCAACGGAGAGATCCAGAGTCAGAAAAGTGCACATTTGTGTGAGTTTTCAGAATGAGTAAAAAGGAGGTGATTTTGTTTATTATGGGCATATGGATACGAATCTCCAAAGGGTGGTAGAGATTTTCATAAAAGTAATTGAAAAATAATGTAAAACAAACATGCCTTCTCTTTACTCACTCATTAAGTAAACATTTGTATAGCTCTTTGGAGAACGTGAAGTAACTTCTAGGATTCCTGCACTCTCAGTAAAACCAAATATATAAAGTCAGCACAGCAGCTAAAACATCTTTGCATCCAAATAATCACAAACTGCGTGCTTATTTCAGATTATAATTTTCTAACTCAGTTATTAAAAAAAAAAAGTTGGGAAGAAGAATTTACCTATGGGACCATATGATTAGGCAAAATTTGGATATGGGAAATGGGAAACCAAGGCAGGGAATATGAGGTCCTGGGTGGTGTCCCTGGAACCCTGGACTTTTGGCCAATTCCCTGCACGGAGGGAGCCCAGAGCCCCTTTCTTATTCATCAGCCCTGCTCGGGCCAGCAGGCACTGGGGCTCTTGGACGTAGGAACTTCATCAAATTAGGAGAAAAACTTGCACTTCGATCCATACTTTCAGAATAGTAGTGCATTTCCTCTGTGTGTCTTTATAAACACAGAGGGAGAGAGTAACTGTGTACTTAAAAACATTTTAAATAGTTTCCAGTGGGTTCTCACCTATATTTTTGTGGGTGATAGTCCCAGTAAAGCTTATGCTATGATCAGATGTTTTTTAGTACTTGCTTGATTTGCTGTACTTTTGGAAGGCCTTTCCCTGAGGGATCTGTTCTTGGATGACCTCTCCATACCGTCATTAAAACTTGGAAACTTTGGTCTTCTTGACAGTTAGTTCTGCGTTCTCATTATGTTCGTTCCTATTGTAAACATGCTAAAATTGCTGCTGTTGTTGCTTAGAATGGATTTTTCCTCAGTTGTTTTGAAGTTTAGTAGAAATAGAAGTTAATCTTTAAGAGAGTTAGGCTGGTGGCGATTGGATGGCCGAGCTTGATAGGTCACGCTGTGTCTGTCTCTTCATTTGCCCAGTAGATGATGTTCTGCTGACTCCAGCTGTTTTTTTGGAAAGCAGAAAAACAATTTGCTTTTCCTTCCCATAAAGTATAACCCTTTGTTTATCCTTGTGCTGCTGCAAGTTTCCAAAATGCAGAGACTTGCAAAGAAAAAGAAAGGGAGGAAATAGCTCTTTTTTTACGCTGTTTTTCGTAGCGGAGAGTGGAGTTCAGTACCGAGTTGAATTGTTGACCTCTGTGGAGGTTATTATTAGAATTGGCTGATTTGTGGTGGAGCTGTGTCTGTCTGTCTGGGTCCAGTTCATGGAACAAACTGCCTGCAGTGGGTTTGGTGAAGGCAGTTGCAGTTTTTCGAATTTTTTAATTATTTGATTAGGTTTTTTTTGTATTATTTGAAGAATAATGTTTTTTGCAGTTCTTCATTTACTTCTGTTCACTGAAGTGATTGAGAACATTTTCCCCTTTCCAAGCAAGCCGTTTCCTTTTGCTAGGAATTGTTGAATTGCTCAGGTTTTGTCACTGCAGCCCATCTGTTGGCTGCTGGGGCTTTGGGTTTCTGCCGTGAGCGTGTTATGAGGGGCCTGCAGAGTTTGGGAAACATCAGTGACTGATTCTAAAGCCACTGGAGAGATGTGTATGATGAGGGCTATCATCTGACAGCTTCTAATGCTGTATTTTATATATAAAAGGGAAGAAAAATAAGTTTTGGGGACATGCATGTCTTTGCTGACCCAGATAAGAATTGCTGAAGCAGAAGTCGGCATTAAAACCTTACTGGTCCTGATCTATAATGTCATCAGAAGAACACGTTTGTATTTACAACCTGGGGTTGTATTTACAACCTTTTTTTGCTTGCTTTGTTCCTTAAGAGGCTCTGGCTACCCACATTTTATGCACTTCTGGAATGCAATAACAATTGTGGCCATCATCTCTTCAGAATTCGTTTTCCTTCCTGAGATCAAGGTAGTGATAAGGCCTTACAAAATATTCACTTGGTTTTGCTTTCCTGGCCTGAGATGGATTTAATTGGATGAATTGCTGCTTTTCTCCTTCCATTGCTTTATGACCTTTGAAATAGCTTGCTATGATCTTTCAGATTTTGCAACACTCTTGCTGCTCTTCTCTAAAAAATGAAATAAGGAGCTGTTTGTCTCAGAGGGATGAACAGTGTCGCAGCTGTTTCTGCTTGTGCCCAACAAAATGCCATCAAACATGTCCTAAGAGCTCACACCTCCCTGCTATAGTTGACGACCTTGATTGTCACTTTGCAGGCATTGGAAATAAGGCCACGTAATTTAAGTCTGTTGTTCTCACTAAATGTTCTGGACAATTTGGGAGCCTGGAATGACCCTGATGCTTGCAAAAAGAAGGCAGCAAATTGGTTTGCTTTTCCTCTCTGGGGTTGGTATTTCAATATCAAGAGTCTGACACAAGAGACTTCGGGGAAATCAAAGCTTAGCAAGCTTTTTTTTTTATATATGCTTCTTCTCAGAATGTAGTGTAGGATTTTAAGCAATAGATTGCAGTTGTTGGTTATGTGTGTTCTTCTAAAATGCTGTTTGCCCGATCTCGGTGCTCTTTGTGCCTGTGAGAGAGGATCAGCTAATCTGGGCCCTTTAAATCAGACACACATGTCTGTAAGTTTTTAAATATTTAGTTTCTTGCCCAACCAGCAAGAGAATATGAATTACTAAATTTTCTATGTTAGCCTAAGAACTGATGAAAATGGAGATAAGCCATTTGCTTGATAGTCCCATCCTTCCTGCCGTTTTCTCCCTGCTTATGCAGTATTTCTTTTTTTTTATATATGTGTTTTAGAGAACCAGAGTGGATTTAGGGCTAGTAAATGGTGTTATGCACGTGGCTGAAAGCCTTAGTTTACTGGTTTATATTTGAACTCTCAAGCTCAAATCTTGTTATCAGGGCCCTAATCAATCAACAGTCTTGTGCCTTCATCCCTGTGATTCTGTATGTGGAATTATTGAAAACAAAACCAAAAGTACTGTACATTTAGAGTTTCATGCCACAACAATGTGGAATAGAATGAAGCTAACGAAAACTATTGACCAAGAGAAAAACATCGCTTAAGTAAAATGAAATGTGAAGATACAGAACCAATCCAAACTTTTAAATATCTCCCTCACCCCATTGTATCAAAATGGCATTAAAAAAATGCAAACATAAGGAGAAATGAGTATTTACACATAATTAACTGTTCAAAATAGCTCATCTGACCACAGTCTTATCTTTAGGAACAAAAATGCAAGCATTTACTGAGTGATATTAGCAATTGAAAGGTTTTTGTTTAGACTTCTTGTTTTTTTGGCAATAAATAAAATTCTTTGTAAGAAGTCATTAAGATATTTCTTAATGTTGTCTTTTAAAACTTTTCAGGCTGCTATCCTTGCCCAGGGCCAAACATGAATCCTATTGCTCTTGGAAGCCGTTGGCTTGCTTATGCAGAAAATAAGGTAAGGAAAGGTTTAGTTTTAAAAAATACTTCTCTTTCTAGATTTCATTCTGGCTTTTGTATATATGTGTCGGGAAGAAAAAGTCTTAGAAAAAGGGTATGTGAAAAAGGTGGTCTGTAAGAGGACTTGCTTAATGATGAGAGACCTAATCTTTGACCCAGAGTAGTTGTGCTTTGGATTCAGAGATGTCATATCTTGACTCTGCACCGTTGATTTAAGCTCATGAACTCGGGGGGGGCATAAATATGCCAGTTGTGTAGGCAGAGGACAGTTATCAACATGTGTTTCCAGTGAGGTCGCTCAACAATCAACCCGTTTTGCATTTTAAAAGTTTAAAGCATAAAATTATAGACAGTTCTGAAAAGCAGGAAACTGAGGATTCTTAAGTGCTGTTTGGGAAAACTGAGTCTGGACAGAGCCAGTGAGTTTGTATGAAATAACACAGCAATGCACTTTGTAAATTAGAAAATAGTATTAAAATGACCACTTTTTAACATCTTTACTGAAATAGTTAGGCTCGGGGGTGGGGGGGGAGGTAGAATTAACTTTTTTCTGTCTAGAGGCAAAAGAAGAACATGGATCCCAAGCAAAGCAATTGTCACTGTTCTTACCCAGCCCTAGGCAGGAGGAGTGGTTGTGTATTTAAAGCTTGAAGTGTTTGAAAACTTTAAATTCAGCTTCTGATGCCTTACTTTTATTTCAAAGCAGATGGTTTTCTCCCTTCCACCTGTGACTGCAATAGCTGTTTCTAGAGCTGAACCAGGAATTATCAGAGGGCCAGACTTTAGAGATGTATTATTTGTTACACCTCTTCAAGCAGAACTGATTTCTGCCCACGTTCAGGCCTGCCTTTCCTTTAATAATAATAAGTGGTAAAACTTAACCACTTGTCCTGGGGTATAAAAAGTCCTGCTGCCAAAAATATAACCCACTGATCAGCAAAAAAATTATATCACAAAAGGAATTGGAATGGCTGGTGTGTTCCCAGGTACATTCACTGCAGACTTCCCCTCTCTCCCTAGTTTAGCTATTAGCTATTTAGACACTTAAATTCAAGCAGGAAAGGAAAGCCGGGAGAAACAAACACATCTTACAGTGATTTTTAATTTTCTTTTAGCTAAAACGTTTAAACAGGCACCATGTTCTGTGTACAAGCACCCGAATATCTATGTTTTTTGTCATTTTATTTAGTCAGAAGCACGTGCTGTATTGTTAGTCAGGGTTCAAATGCAAGAAATGCTTTTGTAGGTTGATGGCAGGTAGAAGAAGCTTGTTTTGATGTATTAATTTTGAAGGAAGGCGATACAGAGTAAATCCCATGTACGTTCCTTTCATCTACTCAATGTAAAGTTTAAAGTAGCTCTTTTCCGTTGTCATTTCTTTGCTTGCTAGTCATAAAAAGGGAGGGGAAACCCACACTCAGATTCTTAGAATGTCAGATATTTAATGTTACATATACATGGCTAAAGCTTTTGATTATATTTATTTAAATTTATTTGTGGTATTGCTGCCAGACCAAAAATCCCACCGTTTCAAAGTTTATGAATTCTTAGTGACTACTCATCTTGTAATTGAAAACTGGAGTTGAGTTCGCGACAGTCTGGGTGGCACCCAGAAGATTATAAAAAGGGGTTAAGTGTCTCAGCAGGGCTTTTTGCTATTTGTAGGGAAAAACACACCACTGTACATGATAAATAAGAGCTATGGTAATGGGTTATGGGTTTGTGTAGTTTAATAGTAGTTACTTGGTTGCTGTCTTTCTTCTTATAGCTGATCCGATGCCATCAATCCCGTGGTGGAGCCTGCGGAGACAACATTCAGTCTTACACTGCCACAGTCATTAGTGCTGCCAAAGTGAGTACATCATCTGCTGCTGGGAGAGGTTATCGTGTAAGATAATTATTAGGTTTCCCTGCTGAATTGTACTGTGTGTGTCATCGCCCCCCCCCCACCCCCCCCTTGCATTCCCAGACAAGGGGAACACAGTGAGAAGCACGCTCACATTAGCACCATCTCTGTGGGCCTGGGCCTGCAAATCTCTGAGTAGCTGTTGTTTTTCACAAAGTATTCTTGTCCTTACAAACTGATTTTTTAAAAAAAATGTATTTATTACAAACAGCTATTCACATTAGTGACCCCTCTTATAGCAAAACCATAGTAAAAAGGATTTGTATAATGGCTATTCCTATTACTAGAAGTTTATGTGATTAGAAGGCAACACCATGAATTATTACTGTTTTAGCATTGTGAAAACTGACTTCACAAGTACTTGGTGCTTTTTGGGCTCAGTCACACGAGCCTTATGAGTTTTAATCTCATGGATGACAACGCAGTACTGGAGCTAATTAATTACCTGGCAGCTTTCTTTGAAGGTTAGAGGTTATTAATGACTGTTTACATATAGCTTCCATTGCCTGGTTTTCTTAGTTCAGATGACATTGTAATATCCCTCTGTTTTCAGACAAATGTCTGGGTTTTCATAGTATCAAAAGAAGACCATGGCTTGGAAAAATCTTAAATGAGCCAAAGCGTATGCAGAGCTGCTGTTTTACTGTTCCCCCTCCCCACCCTGCTCCTTTCCTTGAGGACTCGCGGGCAGCATTTTGCCAAGTAATTTCTCTTTCTCTCTCTCTCACACACACGTATAAAGTGAGTTTTGGCATTGTCTGACAAACTTCGTGCTGATTACAAGCTTTCATTGTAACCACTAGCCTTTTCATTTCTGATATGCACAACAAAACAAATCTAATAATAGGAATTAAATGACAGCACAGGGCAGAAGGCTCAGCGTCACTGAAGAAAACAACGGTTACAGGAACCCACAAAGAGAGACACAGGGCATACCATCTCGTGTAAAAACAAAACATAAAAACATATTCCATCAGCAGGGCTTTGGATACAATCTCACTGTGGCTGGAGTAGGAGAAAAATCACAGTTTTTTACATTGTTGAGGAGACTTGAATTGCCATCATCCTGGAGACATCTGAAATTTGCTGTATCTCTGCATACTTCCAGCAAAGAAAAAATAAAACTGGGGGAAAATTTCTCTGTACTCACTCAATCTCAGCATCATTAGCCTGTTTTTTTTATAGCAGAGATAAGTTTGAAAAACCAACTAGCTTAGTGTGATCAGCCACAGTTAGGATCAGATGTGGTAAATTGTCACAAAGGGATCCCTGTGCTGCCAAAGCCAAGCCTGGTCATGGCTGGAGGAGAACAGGCCAAAGCTTTCTTAAACCATACAATGATTGTCAAAGCATTCCAATAGGCGTGGAAGACACCGTTCTCCATCATTTATTTCAAGAGACTAAAAACATCTAAAAAAGGAGGACATCCTTTTATAGCTCTTGCCCCCAAAGGCCATGGATAAGGAGGTTTTAAAGCAGTGACGACCGAGGCAATGACTTTGCCTCCTGAGCTCAGGGTCAGACTCCAGAACCTCCCACAGTACCCTGGCACTGAAGTGGTGATGCTGCATCATGTGAATAGCTACTGAAGAAAAGATGTTTATTATCATAGGAAAGGAACGATTTCTAGTCTCTGTGCAGAGAGAATGTAACACTGAAAGTTAGGAAAACAGATAATCCAGTGGGCACAGTCTCTACACTGCTTTGTCTTTGCCCTGGCACATTGCTTTGTGCTCCACCGGTTGTTAATGTCACTGTAATAGACAAGATTAATACTAATATAGTTTTAAATACTTGCATGATTTGGCTCTTGAGTATATCTGTCTTACTGTATTACTTTGTTACTTATGTCTGAGTGAGCAACACTTAATCTGAAATGTTTATTACCAATTTCACTGAATCTTGGCTTACTATCTAGCAAGTTTTTATCTCTGATAACAGAAATGCTGGCTTTCTTGTTGGCAACAATACACTGCAAGTATCTGTTGCTCTGTCCTCATTACCTCACCGTTAACTTTCCTCCTTGCTTAAGTAAGTCTTAATTTATAAATCTTTGCTGCTGTTACATCTTATCAGCCTGTAATGGTTTGTAATTCATTTCCTTTGATCGGCAGAGGTATTAGCTCTTTTGACAGTGGATGTCCTTTTCTGTTCCCTGTGCTGCTGCTTTTTGGTTCAGAAGTGGCTCCATAAAAGTTCTTGTTTTGTCAGATTATCTTGGGTTACAGCCTTTTCTCTGTTTGGGTTCCCATTTCTTATTGAAGGAAGTGAAAGAACCTTCGTATAAAGGAGAAAGATAAAGCTGAGAGCAAAGAGTAATTTCAACAGGGTCAATTTTGTGAATTACCTTTCAGATCCTCTGCAGAAGGTCTCAGTGGAAGTGCAGAGTATTTACTTCAGTGATATTCCCTTTGAGAAATGGTTTTGCATGTCCTGGTAGTGAGCAGTGGATTTGTCCTCAGTGCCATGTACCGCTGAGTACTGGACTTGGTGAAACAAATACATTTCCTCCTTCATCAAGTAACTTGGGAGTCAGAAGCCAAGAATATCGTGGTCCAGCATGTTGGAGTGTGTTGTTTACTGGTGTCAAAACTCCTGCTATTGTGGTAACATGATGCAGAATTCCTTTGCATCATCTTCCCATTTGATTTTATGATTCCTAGACGGATTTTACTTTGAACATTGAACTTTTTCGTGTTTCTCCTTAGTTGCATCTTGCAAGAGCATTGCTTTCTGCTGTTGCTGAAAAAAACATGCTTTTTTTTTTCAGCTCAGTCTCTTTATTTTCTTTTTCTCACATTTGTTTGGTGACTTTCTGTCTGTTCACGTTCTGAAAAGTTCTGATAATTTCGGTAACTTGGCCAAGCAGAAAATTTCTGGAAATAGAAAATGTGTCATAGATTTCAATTTAGGTTAACGTTTAGCAAAGATAAAAATCGATGTGTTTGGAAAAATCAAAACACTGTTCCTTATGGGATAAAGAATCTTTTTGCTCCAGTTGAACAGACAGAGTAAAGTGGACATCCACTATCTTTCAGAAGAAACCCTGCTTAACAGGGTGGGTAATGGAAGGGTATTCAGGTGCTTGGTTTGAGATAAGCATCCAAATGGGAATTCGCTTGTTAAAATTATCCATATTTATCCATTTTGGATGCAGCAAAGAAGGGGACACAGAAAAAGGCATCCTTATGTCTCCATGCTTGGTTTGTTTGTATGTCTTGTTGAAGAGAGGTTTGGTGCCAACATAACCCTGGGTGAGATTTGTTTCAACTCCTGCTCAAGGGGTGCTCACGCAGACCTTCCCCATCTCAGTGTATTCTTGTGGCCAAACTGGCCACGCTCTGTCAGATGAAATTCCTCGTGGGTTTTCTTTCCTGTCCAACCTCTTCTGGGATTATGGGAAAGCGCAGGAAAGGGAAACATTTTTGTGAAACGTGGGCATTTCAACAAACATTTAGTTTGAACTTGAATTTATAATTGATTGTACATTTTGTTCAAACTAACCATGAGGCTTTCATATTCTTGATTACCAAAGCATATATTTTTGATATCTCTTTATTTTTTCTATAGGTTTCATTTGTAAACAAATAAATCATGTAAAATGTATTTATTATGAGAAACAGGAACAATACATTGTTTTGTTACTAAAAGGATGTAAGACCTTTGGAACAAAACAGCCTAACAGGCACAGAATGATGCATTTTAATTTTCCCATCTAATTAAAGTTGTACTTATTTTTCAATTAAACGAGGTATGAGTGCATACATTTATTTTAATTAAATATATGCGTTTCGTTATATTTGAATGAATGTGAACAGTCTTATTTTTCAGTAGACTGGGTACACGTGAGCATACAAATCACGTCTGGGTTTGCACAATGTGCATCATTGCTTACAAAAGGAATCCAACCAAGTACTTTAATTTTATTTATAAGAAAATTGCCCTGAGTAGGCACTGGCAGTTCCCATGGATGACAAAGGATCTGGGACAGTGCAAACTTTACCCTCTTTCATTTAAAATGTATTTGGCCTGTCGAATGTCTAGCATCAAATTATAAACCAAGTTCTTCTCACCTCATAACTTCTTTAGTTGATTCTTTCTCCATATCTTTTAATCCTACAGTGGTAAAGTGATTTAGCAAAGGCTGCATCTGTTTTCTCTTGTTACCTGATAACTTCTTAATGAGTACTAACAGCTTATGTGAGAGCAAGGTCATTAGCTCTAATGGATAGAGGGGACAGCTGATATGGCATGGGAAAGGTTAAAGATTACCAGAGAAGTTTTTGCAAATATACACACAGCACAAAGAAGTAAGTGCCGTAATGGTTTTGCGCTGATATTTCGGAGCTAATGGCCTCGGCCACGTCTTTGCACACCTATTACTTCTCCCTAGTCCTGCCGTCCCCCTCTGCTCTAACGTGGAGCACTAATTTATTAGATAAGCACGTTCATTTTTTTTTTCTAGAGAGCTATAAATTTATACTTGGCACTTTGTCAGGCAATTTCTCTAGATAGAACATGAAAGATATTTTCTAAAATAGGTCAGTTGCGATTCTTGGTCTTTTACCTTGCGAAGGTATTTTGCCATCTAGTACTTTTGTACTGATTTCTCTTTCCTGCTGTGTAAACTGCCAGCGCATTTTAGATGATTTTAACTATTGGCCAGAAAACTGCCTTGTCAGTTTTTGTAAGGAAAGACTCTGTTGAAATGCATTTTTGTGATGGCATCAGGTCTATTTTAGGTCTGTTCCTCAGCTATCATTATCTGCTTTATGTCACCTTTGCTCAGCCTTCTGCATTTGCCGCTGTTACGATTCGTTTTAGTCTCATTTGTTCTATCAGAGTATAAAAAGAAATCATAAGAAACAAATGGCAGGATATTGCTAAAGACTTTAAACCCCAAAGACATTCCTATGATAAAGGCATGGCTCGATTTTAAGTGGTAGTATCTCCATTAGCATTAATGGAGCGAGTCCATCAGCTGAGGCATCTCAGAGGTTAATCAGGCTTCCTGGCTAGATATTGCCATCAATACCGTGTGGCGCCTAATTCTGTTGGCCCTTCAGAGGTTTTCCTGACAACACACTAACAGACTTTGTGTAAGTCATTTCCTATGAATTATTAAAACAAACGTTTGGCTGCTAATTGATGAACACTAATGTGTTTTCTAATCACTGCAGTTTGAGATTTTAGCACTAAACAAAGCAGTTGCAATTGATTTGTGGCTGCTTCTTGGTTTCAGCCTGTGATCTGTACATTTTTTTTTTTTCCTTTTCAATTTAGCAGGCAGCTTTTTAGTTAAGAATTGGCTTGTTATAGTGTCATTCCGTTCTGATCTCTTTTGCTATTTCTTTTTTATATTGCATAATAAATCTGCTCAATTCTTTATGGGCAGGTAAGGCACAGTCCTTGAATCAAGGAGAAAGTATTTAAAGTTGTAGTTTGGATTGTTTGGGATTTTTTAAAAACCTGTATCTCTCCTACTGTATGTGCTCTCCCACTTTCTCCAAATAAAAGAACATACAAAACCAGTCTTCAGCTTCTTTAGATAATAAAAGCTGGTGTGGTTAGTAAGTTTTCAAAGCCATGTCTGGAAGAGATGCAGACTGTGGAAAGTCCCATTATTTTTATGGGATGTGTGTGGACTTTGTACAGAGCTGTCCTGCCCCGTACCTTAAGGATGGCGGTTTTAATTTTGCTGGGTTTGAGTCCCATATTCAGTTTTAATGCTACAAAAGGCATAATTACTGAGAAACTAATGAATGTGTCTGTCATGTCTATCGAAGGCTGAATTCCTTGTCTCTTGCACTTGTGCAGAAGACATAACTATTGCAGCAATAACCATTATGGGCTGTAGGTATGTCTGCATGTGGCACTGCCCTCCACGTGCACCCATCTTGGCTTCATCATTTCATTCTTCTAACTATCCATCCTCTGTGCCCCGGGGAATAAGTCAATAACAAAGTGAAAGAAAGAAAAAAAAGAAAGCTGTAACATTTAGACAACATGAAAATACTTCTTTTTTTTTTTTCTTTCAATAATTTTTTTAGAAGCATTTAATTCCAAACTAAAGGTGGATACTTGAAATTGATAGGATGCTAAATATTTTCCAAGATATTTGTTACCTACAGCCTTTGTCACTTATATATCACTTATAAAAACATCTGGTTTGTGTTCTTCTGGTGCGCACAACCTAGTTATATTAATTGTGTTCAGAAAAAAAATCAAGATAGATCCACAAACCAGCCCTAAACATTATTTATTGGTTGTCTTTCTTTTTTTCAGACGATAAAGACTGGACTCACAATGGTGGGGAAGGTCGTTACGCAGCTGACGGGGACGCTGCCCTCAGGAGCTACTGAAGAAGAAATTTTAGCTCACAGCAACATTCGTCGAAGTCCTCTGGTGCCTGGAATCATCACCATCATTGACACAGAGACAGTCGCGGAAGGACAGGTAATACAGTGCACACAGAGTATGTATTCATTCTCACAAAAATCTCAGCAAAATGTATTTTATGCTTTTGAAAATGAAAAATAAACGAGATCTTTGCTGGGTCAAAAAATTTTACAGACGCACACAGCTGTGACAGAGCCCAATTTGGGACTGAAATTAAGCCAAAATATATATTGTCCTTAGAATGTATTTATGTGACACTTTGACAACATCACGTGTGAAGTGTCACATTTTGTCTCTCTAACACTTGTTCATAATTGACATTGATTTACGCTGATCAGCTGAAATGTATATGTAGTCTGATTATATTTATTAATATATAATGTGTCTGGAAGATGTGAGTGTCTAGAAATACTTGAATTGCTGAATTCCAATTTAAAAAAAAGATGAGTGAAGTTGGATAATAAGTATAAAAGCTTATAATTTTACATAACTTTCAAAACTAAAATATATTGAAGTATGATGTTGGTTTGTGAGGCATATGTACTCTTTTACTGATAATATACAGTGCAGCGCGTCAGGCAAAATCATGTGCTAAAAAATCCATGCCATTATCACACAAACTTGAAATGGTGGTTTGTGCTGCTCATGACAGAGGAGATTCCTATTGGTTTTGTTTGTTTCTGTCAATCATTTAATTTTTTAAGTGTCTGGTGCTGGAATTAGTGTTTGTGCAGGACTCCCATGCACTTCATTAGTCTATAACTTTTTTTGTAAAATTTTTTTACATGTCATTCACATTTATTGAATTTAAAAAAGAAAAAACTATTTCATGTTTTCCCCTTTTTGCAGGTAAGTTAGTAGTTATTAATGACAAATCAGTAGTTATTTTCTTTTCTTGCCTGAGAGTAAAATAAAATGTTTTAGTTGAAAACAAATAAACAAAAATCCCAGCGTACTCTTTGAGCTGTGCTTGTTCCTGAGAATTTGTTTTGGAATGATTTTTCCAAATGTAATGTTACACTGAAAGGGTATTGTTCATATATCAATATAGGCCTTTTCTTGCAAAATGAAAACAAAAGAAAAATTAGAGGAGGATAATGGAAAAAAGTATGTATTCTACTTAAGATCTTATGGAGTCAGGTCTTAAAATATGTCTGACCATTGGGGTTTGCTTTTGTTTCCTGGGAAAAAAGGTCTTTTGACTCTTCATGTACTGCCAGGAAAAAAAAAAAAAAGAAAAATTTTGCTTCATAAATTTCTCATGAAGCCTTGTTTAATGCGGTCATTATTTCTGGTGGTCATTGTCTGTCCTTTGATTCTTCTGCATAGGCTTAGGGGAAAAAATGATATATCTTTGGGTTTTAAGCCTTGTTATGTATGATTTAGAGGTTTTATGAACTTGTCCTCTGACCTTAACAATAGTAGGGAGCTCTCAAGCCTAAAGGGCACTATGGCAAAGTAGTTGTAAAAACGATAATGCTTGCCTTGTCCAAATACTGCTGCTCTAACATAAATAAGCCATCAGTTCTGGTAAAATAATTTTTGACTTGACTCTCTAGGGAAGGAGGTTCTAAGTTAGATGTCCTAATTGTATGTCTTCCCTTCATTTTGTGATGAGAAATTTGAAAATGTTATTAAATTAATAATTTATTCTCAGTGATGAGACTAACTTTCAGAATTAACATGATACTTTTTTTTTTCCAGGAAAAATAATCTTTCTTTTGCATTGTTAGGTTTTTGTGGCATAGAAGACTTTTTAACAATCTTACTGAAATGTACATCTAGCAAAAAAAAAGTTGATTAAAAATAAATCCACTTTGTACATTGTCTAAATAAAGGACTGTCATCCAACACTATCCCAGTAAGGAGCCATCTAATGTAAGGGGTGTTGTGTGTGCTCGCTCAGCAGTCCCTGTACTACAGCTGGTTTCCATCACCAGTTGGAAATGTAGAGTTCTTCTGGGGCCAGATCACCTGAATGGGGCCAGTTTTGGTTTTGGCCAAACTGTTCCCCCGGAGCTTGAGGGGAGCATCCTGGGCTCAGTGCTGGCAGGAGCAGGCCCGGCTGTGGGAAATGGCATGCTGGTGTCTCCATGGCATGGCTCTGGGCAAGCTGGGGTGTCCTGTCCAGTTTTTATAGCATAATTGGTTGAAGCTTCAGCATTTCAACAAATCTGACCTTCTATTCAGTGAGTAATTGCATTGAACTAACAGCGATTTGCTCATCTATGTCAACATAAACTCATAGTTCAGCATCGTGCTGGTTTGAAATCCACGTGCTGGTATGGGGTTACATTGATTCTTTCTCACTCTATTAATTTCTGAAACTATTTTGCTCTTTTGTGGAAAACTGGTTTGGAAAAAGTAGTCATCCAAACTACGTTATTATCTATAGCAGAGCGGTTGAGCCGGGACTCAGCTGTGTTACTGAGGCCATAGAAGACTACAGCAAGTAGTCCTTTGTGCTGCATGGCAGGGATATTTCTAAAATTATTGGTTTATCATCACAGTTTTCAGATTCCAGGTGGGAATGAGGAGGGCACAAGGAAATACCTAGTGGTATTCCTGCTTTCTCCCACGATGAAGCCCCTGATTTGGAGAATTTCGGTTCTGCTGGGCAGCAGTACCCTTTGCAGGAGCTGGTCTCCTAAACTGCCTGGGAAACAGCAGGAGTTAATGTCCACCAAGGGTTTGCTGGGCTGAATTAACAGTTTGGAAGCTCTGCATCCCTGTCATCAGATTTGTCTGGCAACATGAATATATTTGTGTGTGCATGTGTGGTTTTCAGGGGTTGTCAGCTTAATCGTAAATGAGGGGAATTTCAGAAGCAGAAAGGAGTGATTTTCTTATCATTAGCAGATTCCTAATGTAGAAGGAATTCCTCACCTCCTTTGGGCCATTAAGGATTTTTATCTACCTGCAGAGCCTACCTAAGAGTTTGGGTGTTACAATGAGGTAAAACAATTTCCAAGTAATAAAATATATCTTTAAGGTAACATACAGTAAAAAAAAGAAGAAACCTGTTTTAAAAAGAGAAAGTGGAAGAAGGGGACAGGAAATCTAAAGCAAGCAAGCACGTCCTTTTGAAGGAGAAATAAGCACATTTTTCAGCTGGGGAGTAGGGGTGTTTTGGCTTTTTTAATATTAAAAAAAAAAAATAAATATAAAGGGTTGCGAAGTAACGATGCACATGCTTGTCCATGTATTCTGAGCAGAGCAACACAGGTTTTAAAGACAGAGCGAGCTGCATGCAAACATACAGATTTATTTGCCAGTTGGATGATTAAGGAACATGTTTTGGGCATAAGCCAGCAGGAGTAACTACAGCTTTAAGTTTCCACTAATTTTTTTATTATATCTACCATTTCAAAGATACCTCGTATGAAGAACCCGAGATGAAAATCAGTGCATTTCATGAAATGTACTGCTGCCATGGCAGAGGTTGAAATGCTAGCTTACCACAAAAAATACACAATTAAAGACCGAAGAAATCTTCTACTGTAATCTTGCAGGATTAAATCTGCGGGGAAAATATTTTTAATAAACCTTATGAAAGTAGATATTGTAGTA
The DNA here is from genome assembly GCA_004320125.1 of Scolopax mira. Lineage (NCBI taxonomy): Eukaryota > Metazoa > Chordata > Aves > Charadriiformes > Scolopacidae > Scolopax > Scolopax mira. The sequence goes on from BJBW01008001.1 coordinate 41,723, forward strand.
AATTCTCCTCCCCAGCAGCTGTTTATATGATAGCTCCTACTTTCAAAATTGGTGGTACTTAAAGAAAATTTGAATTATGCAGTAATTAAATAAATGCAGAGGAATGTAGAATTATTGAAGTTGGCTGTCATGATATATTTGTAAAGGGAGTAAAAATAATTATCGAGATGCCCAAGTAACTTTGTGGTAAACCAAAATATGTTAACAAGGTTGTGTGCTTGTTTAAACTTCCTTCTAATGAAGTGTTAGCAAACTTTTCAGTTAGATGTAATGACTATTTATTTGAATCTGTTAATTAGTTGAAATGGATAAAGCTAAAGCTGTACAGATGTCCTTTTTTTCAGTAATTGGAATGAAATGTGTAAGACTTTAGTGGCTCGAGTTTTAAAGAAAAATTATTTTCTTTCGACCTTTGTTTCTGTATTCTTAATTAATTCATCAACGAGGCCACCCACATATAGGCTGCAATAATGACCTTTCTCAAAAGTTGCCAGTTTTGTGACTGCGTGTAAATCTGTTAAACATCTAACATTTAGTTGACAGAGAAATATGTGGTCATTTAAAAATACAAAACTGGATTCTTAATGCTTTTGGTAGAGCGATGTGATTGATGAGATATCATTGCGTTGCTTTCACAGATCATCCAAAACACATGAAAATATTTGAGGAAATACTTTAAAAATAACTTAGCAAAATAAGATAACATGTTGATCTTTTTATGTTTTAAAATGTGATTGGTGCTTTTTTCTGTTCCCTATTAACTTTTTATTGCATTAAAGAGGAATTTTCAGAAAAAACCCTGCAGACTGCTGCAGTTTCAAAAGTTCATTTTCATTTGGTGAGGAGTTGATAACAATTGAACCAAATAAAGATGCTTATCAGGGACGAGAATTGTCGTGAAACTTCGGTCTAAAGCAAAAAGAAGCTGAAAGAATAAAGCATATTCCATAATAAAACTTTAACTACACACGTAATTCCACTGGTCATTAACACCGGGGCTTTTATTTATAAGAACAACTTTCTCAAAGGCTAATTTGATGTTCTAACGCTCATATATTTGGCATCAGTTTTCTTCCCTTTTTATATCTACATGTATTACAGAAGAATTCTTTTTATATATAAATATAAAAAGAGCAACAGGATTCCCTCAGAGCATAATACTGTCTGCCTTACTTTTATTAAAGGAGATCTGTTTTTTGTCAAGAAGACATTTTTGTCTCAGATAAATGGTTCAGGCTGAGCGCGAGGCTGTTTTGAGTTTATGCTGGATTCTATTAAAAGGAGTGCAGTAGTTAATGCCACAGATTTATCACTTTTAGCCCTTTTCCACTGATGTTTGACCTTAGCTATAGGTTTGGGGGAGGCTAATTGGGGGGGTTGGTATGGAGGGGGCTGGGTTTTGTGCAGATACTGCACTAACTTCAGCTGTTTAAATCAATGGAGATCTTAATAAGTAGACACGCAAAGACCTCTATACTATATAATATTCATATTTATAAATATTGCCAAACCTATTTGTTTTTATGATGATGGGATTATTCTTTCTTAATTTTATTAAGAGTAGGACCCACTTGATTAGATTTGTGTCCGTTTTTATTTGTGTTACTTTCATGTTTTATTTAAAAGCATGTCTCTACCGGGATAAGTGGTGTAATTTGCCTTTAAAGATTAAAATAATTGAAGTCATAATTACTAGTGGCTTCTGTTCAGCAGTATGGAAAGTACAATGAACGAAGAAAAATACGGCATAGGAGAAAAAAAGCTTTGGCTTCAGCTATCTCTTCCCCTCAAAGAAAAACCCTCTTTTCTGGTAGTAAATGTAATGTAACGATGCCTTAGGTGTTCTGTCTGCTCCTCTTGTGGGTGAGATAAAGAGAACGGGAGGGACCTCTGCAAGGAAGGTACTTGAGCATCCTCACAAACCTCGGTGACCGTGTACTTACGAGAGTAAAGCTGAGGTTTATCAACCTTTTTCAATGAGAGCCTTTGTAAGGTCTTTTGCCCTCAGTGGCTGGAGGCCACCCCCTTGGAGAACGGAGCCCCTTTGGGATGAAAACAGCTGCAGCCCCAGGATTCCTGTGGGCTCCCCGTGCCCCGGGAAGCTGAACCAGCTGCTTCCTTCCAGCTTCTTGACAGCACTTGCATGCGTTATTAGGCAATTTGTACCACTGTTTTCATTTCCAAGAAAAAGATTTCCAACTCTGCTCTTTCCAGTGGCAAGAAACCACGAGCTGGCTGAGAGGAGCCAGTTGGGCAATGTCAGTGTTGATTTCATGTGCCATTTGTTAGCCCACGGGCAGCGTTCTCTCCAGCACCTTTGCAGAGAGCAGCTTCCACGTCGGCCTTCACAAGAAACAGTTTCTAAATCTTGTGAAGCTTGTGTGGTGGAGGCTTTAGTTGTTCTTCATGACGGTGCAGCTCCAGTTTTCATCCTCATCTGCACAAAATCCATCCTATTTCATCCATCCAAATTTATGTAAACCCTGCTGGGCTGAGGCAGTTATAATCATTTAAGGATCTCCAATACAGAAAATAATGTATTCCATTGTCAAGCACCTTGTTGTTATATCAGCATAATTTTGTTTTCCTTAAGTTATATGCAGTGGTGAAAATCATACTGTGGTTTTTGAAGCTCTGCAAGCTCTAAATTGACATGTGAACCAGGCTCCTGTTTCATGGCAGGTTTGGAAGGGACATTACCAGAGAAGCTCCTCTTTAGTTGATGATGTAGTTAAGTCAACTGCTGTAATTCCTTTCAATTTTATTCCCCCCCCTTTTCTTTGTCATGTTGAAATTGTAAAAAATGATGTTTCCCTCAACTGCCCAATGCAAAAGTGCAGGGGAAGGATGTGGCAAATCTTGCAGTTCAGCCTGAAGAATTAAATAAAAGTTAATGATTTTTTTTAAAAAAAATACTACTTTTCTTCTCTGTTCCACAATGATTTCTTTTTTCATGTTGACTTTAAAAAGCTTCAGAAAGCTTTTCAACTTCTTCTTACCTTGCACAAGCACTTGTGTTTCCACGTGTGTGTTTCTGGCCGCCGTGGGTGGGAAGTGCCGGCTGCTGGCTCTCAGGAGGTGGTGTGGCAGCGTCACAACCTGAGCTTCAGATTCTCCACTAGTCAAGGATTTCCAGATTTTTGAGTAATGAAGGCGGTTTTGTGGGTGGGTTTTTTTTAACTATTTTTCTTCCTTGGCTAATGCAGGAGACTGATGTATTTTAGTTTGAGTCTGAGAGCTCCGCGTGAGCCAGGCTTGGTGACAGGCGAGGGTTTTCAGGACCCACAAACTCATGGTGGCTTTTCTTTCTAATTTGGATGTTCTAGTGATAAGTTCTTCTTCCTTGTATTTCTGTCACAAACAATAGACTTGTATAACAGCCAAAAATAAGGACTGTCTGGCTCTATCAGAAAATCAGCTTTTAGAGTCAAAAGC
>BJBW01008002.1:0-12622 GCA_004320125.1 Scolopax mira
TTTTTTTTTATTTTTGGTTTAGGCTAATGTTTGGTTTAGTTATAAGTCCAACACGTTGTCCACAGTTTTAAGAAGCAGAGGTTTTCATGGCATTAATCCTCACACAGTTTTCCCGAGTTACTTAATATAGAATTCAGTGTGCATAGGTAACAAATTAATTTTTCTCAAATTGTACTAATTTATATTTTTAAAACAAGAACTCCACCTTTAATGAGACTTCCTCTTGTGCCTAGATTATATTTAAGATTCTCGCCCAACACTTCCTTCAGGACATTTAGATACTGATTATTCTGAATACTTTTGCAAGTATAAACATTCCCATCCATTCCCTCAGGACATTAAAGGATCGAGCTATACCTACATACGGCGCTCATTCTCCAAAGAGTTCTTTAAATAGCCTGGCATCTGAATATAGAAGCCTCAAATCCCAATTTAGCTCATCATCTCTGACCTTCCAGGGACAGTGGACCAGCACATGGGAGGAGTGACCCAGCTTCACACAGGGATATAGAATTGAACAAAATCATCTAAATATACATGCAGAGTCATTGATTATAAGAAAATTACACAGAAAATAGCTGCTGCTCCACCCCACCACCAAGGTAATGGGCTTTCAAGTGACATGTCCTACTCCATATGGACAAGCCCAGGACAAGCACAGCTCTTGAGTGAACATGCATGTGAATAGTACTATTTTACACTGAAAAGAATACATGTTCTGTAATAAAAGATGACAGAAGAGGAGAAAAAAGGAGAGGATTGTTAACACTTCATTGTCTTTTTCCATATGGTTTAATGTAACAAAAAAGGTTTTAACACAAATCTCAAAGTCTAAATTTAGTCACTAAAAGAAAACTTTAAGTTGCTCATGACAGAAGAAATAAAATTCTTTTTTATTGTGCCATATAAGACAGTTTAAAATTGCTCATTCATGGATTGCATAAAAATGTTTCCCTTTGAAATTAAAATAAGTATAAAATTATTTTACAAGGATAAAAGGGAAAGAAGAGAAAAGTTTAAGTGTACTTTAAAAATCTTTTTCCAGTTTGAACTTGTGGAGATGTTTTACGAGTTCAGACAGTTTATGAGCTGGCAAAAAAATGGTCTAAAGAGAAAGGCGCATAGGTAAAAAGAATAAGAAATTCTTTTCCAGCGTTTGATGGTAACATCATCAGGAAATACCAATGTAATACTTAGAAAGAAAGGAACTGTCTGGATCCTTTATATCTGTCCTTTCCTGTTGCAAGAAATCATGTCACATACTATTATTCATGATCTTGAAAAGATTCATCTTCAGCTATTTTGGTTTTTTGCTCTTTTTTTTTTTTAACATTTCACAGTTTTGCTCTGGAAGTAACACTTTCACTTTTAAATGTTGACACCTCACAGTGCAGCTTTTAAAATATGAAAAGTAGAATTTATCTAATTTCCATATCATTTTAAGCAAAAAGATATTGAGAATTAGTCTAAAGGTGTTTGGAAGCTGGGGGCTGGCAGCAGCATTTCTTCAAAGTTTGGGGTTCACCCTGAGAGAAGTTAGAATTTTTCAGTATCTATATTCTAGAGAGATTTTTATTTTCCACCCCATTAGGAAAAAAAAAATAAGAGTTGGGTTTAGGACTGTTCTAGTAATGAATTATTCTCTCTACTCTGGAGAAATTCAGAAAACTCACGAGAACTGAGATGTCAGCAATTGTATGTCTAATGTATTGGAACAAGATAACTAGGAGACAACTAAAGAAAATAACATTAGTGTTACCACTGCTGCAGATAGGAAATAAGTATTTGCCATTATTAAAGAGTAAAAGACAAATCAGTTGTGATGCCTGCTAATAGAGACATTTGTAATGATTTCAGGATACTAATGCATTCTCTGAAAATTAAAATTGAAAAACACCTATTTGGATTTAAACTTCACTACTCTTTTGCCAGTATGAGGAAAGATGCCTTCTAAATTGACCTTAACACCAAGCAGGCAGGTAAATACATACTTCATGTATTTATGTAGGACATTGTTCATGTCCTTCATGGAGAAATACACAAAAAAGTGTACTACACACAAGTAATTAACAGGTAAATGTAAACTCATGTTACCAACAAAAACAAATTTAAATATATCTAAAGGTTTGTGATCAGGTGACATAAAAAGGTAAAAGAGGTTCATGAATTGCCCAACTGTTAATATATTCTATAAGTGTTTTCTGCACAAAACTAAAACTTAAGTCTTACTAGACTTTCCCAACAAGCACTCTACAAATGCATAATCAATTGCTCGTTGATTTCAATACTACATGGAATAATCCATGTAGAGGAAAATTAGAGAAAGATCACAAAGGAACAAAAGATTCTCCTTCCTTTTTCACAAGGCTGTCACAAACAGAGGTACCAGGAAAGATTAAGTTCATAATGATTTTGAAGCAGACCTGTCTAGAGCTTCAAGAGAGCTTCACAAAATAAACCTGAGGCTTCTAAGATCACAAAGCCCACACATTAACAGTCACAAAAAGGCTTTTTGAATAGAGAAAATCCAAAGTGATTAGACAAAAGAGAATAAGAAAAAGTATGGTTTATTCCTTTGCTCCCAAGCTTGGTTACAGTTCATTCACTTCCTCCGAGTGGCAGCAAGCCCCACACAGACTACCTGAAGTTTCTTCCATTCCTCATGAGGCCAGCCTTGCTGCCTCCTTGATGTTCTCCACAGTCTTTTAGGCTGGGAATACATAGCAGATACCTTGGTTTCCTCTTTCAAAAGAACTCCGTCTACATAACTAACCTAGAAATTCAGAAAAAGAAGTTGTATCTGTTTCGCAACTCTGTGCTGTAGGTCACACCTGCCCCAGGGCACCTCTCTTTAGTGCCTGGTCCCTCGATGAGATCACCCCTACCTATTTTTCTTTAATTAACATAACTCCATTATGAACACAGTCAAACCTAAAAACAATGGTCTCTCACAAAAGCTCAAGAAGGATAAGTCTTTAATGGATACCCTCAAAATATTGGTAGTTTTGCAGTGACCTTGTCTTCCAGATTTTTAGCACTAAGGTACAGACTTTTATACTTATGACTCCTAAGTTACTTCTGTTATAAATTAAGGGCTTAGTTCTGAGATTTACAAGTTTAGGTTTTTTCCCTGTGAATAAGATAAATATATGCGTAAAAACTTACATTTCATGTCTAAAGAAGTTTATGAAGAATGAAAAACTGTGTTAAGACAGGAGGAAAACATGCTTCGGCAAAGAATTCACATGAATATTTGCTTAGATTTTTCATTTTCACCTCTTGTCTGTGTGATAAAGGTTATACTCAGGCATTTGATATATAATTGTGAAAGTAACACTCTTCCAGTAACCTCAATATCAATTTCTGTTTTAAAACTCTCCATTTACATTCAAAGTCTTCCACAAATGTCAGATGCTTGACAAGGATTATGGTAAGTTAAAGCTGTCCCACCTTCTTTAATACTGTGATTAATGACTTCTGGTGACTTCAAGAAAAAGCACAATACTTCCACATTACTTATCTCAAAACTTACTTCATTACCAGCTTCTGAAAAGACTATACACATTAAGCAATTATTTTTTATTATAAATTTATAGTTGAAAAAAAACATCAGATGAAACATATAAATTATATAGTATGTTATAGTATAGTATATATTATCATATATTATGGCTTGGAATTACATAGGCATGAAAATAAGATGATGATGCTTCAACATGATTTTTTTTTTTTACATCCCCAACTACTTTTTATTTTTATACATATACATATATATAGGTGCCTTACCTAGGTCAAATAGTTATTTGAAAACTGACCTTGATTGATAAAATCAACTTTTGCATAATTCCACATAAGATATACTTTTAATACCAAAGGATTAGGTATGAGAAATAGTTTTATGTAGTAAAGTAAAGCAAAAATATGATAGGCTAAATCACCTATTTTTATAAGCCTGTTTCACCAAGTATTTTGATTTGGTGTGGTCCCTTTCATTTTTCCCTGTGTGGACCAAGCTGTTATTTGTGTTTCAACACAGGAAACAAGTATTAAAACACTGTAGTCAATAGTAGTCAAGTATGAGTTTTAAGTGCATTGTCTGAGTATTAGCTGTCTGTTCAGCTGACCACTTTCTGAAAAATCCATCTTTAAGGGCTGTAACTATTCCTCCCCACTCTAAAAGGAGACAAGGTAGCATAAAACTGCTCAAGACATCACTGAAGCCTTCCAGTCTCAAAAAAGAACAATAACAACAGTATCACATCAACGCATCTTTGTGGCAGCAGGAAGAATTAAGTACAAACAAAGATTTTGTCAGGGAGAGACATCCTAGCTTTTGAAAACCCTTGAGTGAAGGTAGACTGTGCCCGTGAAGTACCATAATAGCACAAATGAACATCTTAATTTGAATCAGCCTTCAACAACCAGAAACAACTGGGTACATTAACAGACATTTTTAGTTTGTACTTTCTTTACTTTATTGTTGAGTACAAGGGTACTAAAGAAGTGACTATGATTAAGGCATTTTCAAATAGGAATTAGAGTAAAAATGGTGGTATAAAAGAGGTTGTATGTCATACATACAGCTGTTTAATGGAAGAATCAAACAGAAAATGTTGCAGAAATGCAAAGTCTTTCATTTTCTTCTGGGAGCAGATCACGGAAGAGAGAAAAGCTGCAGAATGTTTTATGTTAGCTTCAGTACTTAAAAAAGGAACAACTAACCACAGCCTACTGAACACAGTATCAGAAGATTGCTAGAAAGCCTGCAAGGTCCTTTGACACTATTGATTCCCTTAGCTTATGAAGCATTTGTTATTTATGCAAATATTTCTGATAACTACTACAAGATTAAATATTAATAGTTCAACATTAATGCATGACCACTAGGAGTAATTTGAACACAAGACAGTTTTCTATTATTTTTTTGAATTGTAGAAGACAGTACCATAATCAATATTTTACTGGTATTTTCTTCTCAGAAAAAAAAACAACATGAAACTTGACTGTATTTCAAAAGGTATACAAATGTATTCTGCTTTATAGTTTTATTTTTGATCATTATATTTTTAATACATTTTACCTGGAGTCCATTGCAGCTGCACAAATATTTGACATAAAACTACTCTATCAGAATAAAGATTCCATAAATCATTTGTAACAAAACCAACAGTAAGACCAAAAATGCTTGGTCTAAACTGATTTGTCTCAAAAATACACATTCTCGCTCTAATAACTGTGGGTTTTAGACAGTCTAAGTGCCTGGAAATGTGAAAGGTTCCTTGTGTCAAGTACAAAAAATTAAAGAAAAAAGAATTTAAACTATTTTCCAATGCAAATATTTTTTAATATCACTTTGTGCACATATAAATGAAGCAATTATTCAAATCCTCAAGTTTTCCTGCATGAGAGCTGCAATGCAAGATTGCATGTAATAGCTTATACCTCCCACATCAAGAAAAAAAAAAAGCATTTTTCCACATCAAAACAATGTCAACTAGACATTTTATCTAGTAATTGGATCAAAATCACTTAATCTTTTATTACAGATAACCATCATAACAGAGTGGACTGCAGAGAGCTGCCAGATATGCCAAAGTCTATACTCAACACCAGTGCCAGCCATCTGTATCTAGACAAGCTCTAGAGAAAAAGGGAGCTGGTTTAACATCACATCCATTCAGACAGGATCTAAATAGAAGTTCAGACAAAGCAGATCTGGGAGGCATCAGTCCTGAGGCCTTGCAAACTCCATACAAAGTTTATAGGCTAATATTATAAACAGACAACAATAACTATCATGGAATTGAGCAAACGATAAATGAGGTCAAATATCCCACATTATTTCAGATATAACCAGAGTCACACGGGTTATAGGACCTGTATTCAAAGAACACTACTTTATCCTCTCTTTAGACATAATAAAAGTTGCAGTTTTAATTCTCACCCTCCCAAGAACTGCCTTTTGAAAAGCTTCACCTGACAAAGAAGCAGCTTTGTCATATATCAGGAATTATGGACATCTGGAAGCACTGGGAGACACTCTTTAGGAGCTTCCCAATGACAGTGCAGCTCCGCATAAATCTTCATGTGCTGATGATTCTGTTAGTAAGACAGGGGAAATTTTAAACCCTGCTATATCTGGAGGCAGTAAGGGAGAGACAAACAAGGGATTTTGCTGCTTAGTTGAGGATGAAAATCTGAAAGTGATATGCAAATGAATTTTTGGAAGGTGTTGGGCAGCTTATGGAAAGTACATTTACATAAAGGATGTTACTCCTAGTCTATAGTAGTAAGCAACAGGTGATGTTTCTTTAAGACCATTAGGATTAAAAATGCCTAAAGTAGCATTAAAAATAAAGCTATTTAACTGCTAAAGGCGGCATGCTTAAGGGGAAAAAAGAAGGAATACAAAGTTTAGTTTTTACTGAACTTTACTGTTATGAAAGTGAGCAAATTAAATGACTGCTACTTGCAATCTACTATTTCAGAACTAGATGCAGAGTACATTGGATCTTTCCTGTTAAGTTAATGAGCTTCAGATAAGACCCATGAGGGCTATGGGGAGTAACGTTGACATTTTCTATCCACTGCATGCCGTAAGTATCTACTGTATTTTTTGTTCTGTAAAACTGTTTTCCATGCTTAGCTTCCTCTTTGCATCTATAATAAGTAGGTTTCTAATGTCTTCATACTAAAAATCATGTAGTGAGAACCATGTGCCTTTCAGATATCCTACCTAAAGGTCAGATTTAGAGTAATAACAGCATTTACTGACCTATAAAATATTTCACTGGATTGGCAAAAACCAGCTACTCCTCCACATACAGACACCCTCTTCAAAATTCAGAGCTTTACTGAGATTCTATAATTTCTGGGCTTGTGTTCCATGACTTAAAATGTAGTTTTAAGAGAAAAAGGTGTGTTTGCTTGCAGCAAAATAGCCTTTTTCCCCAAGAGTAATAGAAGTTTGACTTGGTGTATCTGTGTCGCTCCAGGGCCTCCGCAAATAACTGGTCTTTCAGTTTGTCAGCAAAACTGAAAAATTGGATCCACCACGCAGATACTGGGCAGTAGCTTTTAGCTTTAGCCTTTAGCTCAAGGACTCCACAATAAAGGATGTACTGAGTGGAAGCCTTTTGTGTGAATAGTCAAGATTTCCAAGGATTCCTATGTTTAGTGTTGCAGAAGAAAATGTTTGTTTGCAGAAGTCTTTTTAATAGGCACCATATTTTTATTTCTGCTTGAATATCTTTCTAGATCTATCTTTGCCAGGAATTGCAAAATAATGTCCTCTGCCTATCGACAGCATCCCAGAGAATTTCGGTAGCAGCTAGCAAGGTATGTTTCTGTGGAATCTATCCAGTCTAATCACACATGAGATCTTCAGAGGCACAAATCCAAACCAGGCTGTGGGAGTCTTTATCATTCCCCAGTGTGGGCAGTGGGCACAGATATGTTCAGGATACGGATGCCTGTGATTGGCTGACATTTGGGAAGTGCCCGTGGGTAGGACAGCTTTAGTATTAATCATCTGTGGCATGGCTTAAAAGGGGCTTATATGAGTCAGTGCACTTTGATCTGTAAAAATCTGGACCTTTGTTTTTAGGACAATCCTTTCTGAATGAATAAATTGCCAACGTTCTAAGAATTGTCTAAATTGTCTTGTGCAGTCACACAGATGAGCAAATGTATGCACAGCAATAATATTGAAGTGTGTCATTCTGCTTTAGATACAAAGCTGTACATATATCTGCTAGACTAGTATGTCGTAGGGCAGAGCAAATCCTCAAGCATCTTTGTTATACTTGCAATAAGTTGGCTTTTATATGGTTGGTTTGAGGTGGGGGTAGTTTTTTTTTTTATTTAAGCAAGTTTTCCACCACTCAGTAACAAAACGAAAAAACAAGCAGAAAAGCAAAACAAGCCAATAACTTCCACCAATAACTTTCAAAAAGGTAACATAGCTCCAGAAGCCACAGCAGATATCACCTCTACCTACACAGCCGATGGATGACTTTTACTGGTACCTGCACTGTCACTATATCATTTTAACATTATAATGGGCATTTACTCCAAAATCTTTTCTGCTACATCATTCTGCTTTCATTGCCTCTGCATGCTTGCATACCTACCAAAATTCTTACCAAAGTTGACTCCTTTTATTTATAAATCACCATCACCTAATATTGAAAGTATTATTTTAATAAAAATAGACAAAAATTATTTGTTAAAAAATAAATTGCTTCAGGAATTTGATAATTTTGACAAAGCTTTCAACAGAAATTATAATTTCTAGTTAAAATCAAGGAGCAAAATTACTGTTTCCATGTCCTCTTATGAGGCTTCCTACACATAGATTATCATGGAGGATGCCCTGCTTTTTTTCCATGTTTTGAAAATTTCTATCCTGATGTAGAATAAAATAAATTACTAAATCTTCATATTATCAATGTATATTACAGAGAGCACTCCCTGGCTTAACTTAGCATGTTTATGTAAATTCAAAGCACTTTGCCAAATTTAAATACTAATATATGAATTTGTTAATATTGCATTACTCCTTAGTAATACAGGCAGAATTTCAGAAGTATTGGAAAGACGTAAAACATATATTCATATATAATTTATTCAACTGTTTATGAAGAAAGCCTGATGGTAGAATAATTTTGTATAAATATTTTACTCATTGACTCAGCTAATTTATAAATAACAAACTTGACTTGTTAATATTTTATTCAGTGCAAAATGCCAAAATTCACTGGATAAATTATATGCAGCACAATTTATACATCTGTAATTGCATGTCACTACTCAAGGATTCAAAAGAATATTTTTTTTCTGTGCTGGTATTGAATTAGTAATGAATTAATTTCTCTAGGTTTTTTGTGGTTTCTTTTTAACCTTACTGACTGCATTGGATAGGGGCTTTTACCTTTGTAGTCAGACTTTACAAAGAAGCTTCCTATAGAACTGGAAAGTTATGATTCCATAGTCAAAAGTAGCAGCATCTTTGCTTAGACATATGCCCTAACTCAGGGAACAGCAACGCTGGACACGAGAAATTAGCAAAAAATTAACTAATGATAAAAAAGTAGTCATTCTTATAAACTATGAGAAATGAAGCGTACAAATAAGCAAAGGAAACTCAAAATATCAAGAAAAACACATCACTTTTGGGGTTTGGACATTCCCATGGGGAATAACAGGGGAGCTTCTACGCAGATTTCACAGGGACTGATACAAGGTTTCTCACTATTTAATGTTTTCATTGATGTCCTGGACTATTAAACTTTGCCTATGAAAGAAAGATAATTGTGCCATTCCCTTAACCTGGTATCTAGCTTTTTGGGGATCTTGAATGCATTCATCATCTATTTTCAGCTGTTGGAAAGCTCTGTGAGCTTTTTAAGACAAGTAAAGACTGCAAGAAATGCATTTATGTTCACTATTGACAAGAAACCTTGGAAAGAAGATATCATGACCATTAGCAAGATACTCTTGAAGCTCCTACACAAAGTATCTTTGGACATCAGATTTTATCAACCTTGGCCTTTTTATTTTGAGAAAGACATTTTAACTGCTGCAGATGTATCTTGCCTTAAGAGATGCTCTTGACCCTTTAATCTGTAACCATAATGTAGGATTCAGGCTCAGAATGTGCCAAAAAAAAAAAAAGCAGCAAGTTCCCTCCTTTTAGGGAATCAAAGCGTAGTTGAAATTAGACATAAAAGAAACTGAACCTGGGTTCACTTGTCTCCTACCAATATTGTCTCCTTTGGTAAAGTAGCTCTGTAGAAAAGTGCATTTTAACTTAAATGTTTTTAAGAAAGAAGTTCTAAAAAATTGCAAGCTATTTGAAAATAAAACCACTCTTTTACATTCATGTGTATCTTCATAGTATTATTCATTTCCAATTTGCATTAGTCTGCACCCTAACACATAAGCATTCAAGTCTCAACTGCAGTTGTGCAAGTGCTGCATATAGATCATAAGAAAGGTTCCGCCCTGAAGTGATGTGTAGTTCAAGACCTTCACCCTGCAAAGACTCATTCAGAAGATTAGTTTTATTAACTGTGTGAAGTGACAACAATGTACAAGCCTGCCTAACTCATCCAAATTTTTTGTCAAGGGTGTGGTACCAGTGATCTCAGCAGAACAGCTTGCAGAATATTGTAAACTTAAATATCAAATATTGTCTTAAGAGATCAAGGTCATACACACGGTATTTCTTTCCCTTTATGCTGTACATGATTTATGATTTTTCTAACAGCGTTTTGTCAGACAAGAACTGCTATAAAATGAATTCCTGTTCAAAGTGTTAGCCTGATCCCCCCAGCTGTATGGTATATCATGAAGTGTTGGCTTGAGCTAGTTCAACAGCTCTCATGAGCTTGCTTCTGATGTGACCACACTAAACTATTGCCTGACAAACAAGTTTGCATTGCTGTACATGTATTGCCATTATCCTGCCTCTGATTGACTCTTTGGCACTTTTGTGTTCTTTTATACAATAATGAAACAAATGGAAAGCCAAATATATGCAAACTTCATAAAGAAGATTAGGAAAATACACTTCTCTTAGGATGATGGCTTTGGAAGTCTAGTGTTATACCTGCCAGGAGAGTTTGAATAATGTTTCATTGAAGCATAAGCCAAGGCCTAAGAAAGATTTGCACAGAACCTGATTTTTCTGGATTTTTTTCCCCCATGTATTTGCCACATTGTTATATAAATGTGCTTCTAATTCCCAGCTACCTTAATATTTTGTGCCAAAAGAAAATTGTGGAATCAAATATGTTTTGATCACGAAGTTCTGAAATTTTTAATAAAACCCTTCTATTAGTCAGTTTCATTAGTTAATCTTGATTATGAAGTGGAAGGTAAAATAAAAAAAAATAGAAATCAAAGTGTAACAGGCCACTACTATTCATAAATTTTGCTGTAATAAATAGTTGCATGTGATGTGAGCGAAATCCATTTTGGGTTATAGCTGTAAATAGTAAACTGTAATGTTGGAAATTCTTAGCAAAAAAAATCCAGGTTTGAAGTTCCACATGTGGATTTATGACAGTGAAACTTGAAAGTTCATATTAAGGGATTTTAATACAAGTTTCTAAATGACTCCTATCTACCTTTCATTTCATGAAAGGTGCAAAAGAACATACCACTAAGCTGAAATCAGTAAGAAATTATGTATCTACCAATATATATATATGAATCTTTAAAATAATTATTAATACTTATTTGATATCAGTGAATCAAAACCTATGTCAGTATTTGCTGTTACTTGGAGGCAAAAAAAACACACAAAGAAAGAAAACAAAATCCAAACTTTCTTTTGCAATTTCATCAGCCTACAAAACCTGTGAGAATTTTGATTAGCAATTATTCACAGAGATAAATTACTCAAGTGCTACTTAAAATAAGCTGTCAACAGGAACAGGATAGATATACTTGGCAGACTCATGAAATAGGGTTAAGACTTTAAATTAGCAGGGAAATTTAGCATTCAGATTACTAAGGATTAAACCAGGCAAACAAAAACTCACAAGATGTGTTATGCAACAAAAAGGAAAATTTCAGTTGCAGAAAAATCTTACAAGTTATTCTATGATATTTGCTGATGTTACTTGCCTAGTTAAATAAGAGGTAATTTCAGTCTTCTGTGATCTTATCTAAATATAAGGAAGTTTGAAAATTAGATGCTTTACTGCTTTTAATGCAGTGATATAATTAAAACACCTCACTATATTTTACTGTCTATACTGTAATATATAGTTAGGGGCATTGTGTGTGTATTACCTGGATCATTCTTCGGCATGTATAAGAAACCCCAGCTTCATTGCAAGATTCCAGTTAATTTACAGGGTTACTAACTTGAGTAAAATCTCTAAACCATCCCTCCAAAAAGTAAAGCGACTTTCTTGATTGTAAAAATATTTTTTCACTCATCAGCTCTCTCACAGTAAATATGACCATGAATAACCACACCTTATTTCTACTGGGCCATTTTTAGTGCAAATGTTCCATCTTCATAACAGTGTGACATTTTCTGTCAGTTGCTCAGACTATCTTTCAGTTGTGGTCATAACCATCCCTGTCTCTTTCCTGCAAGGGTTCCAGGGTGGGAAAAATCAGTGCGTAAACTCTGTGACATCAGAGGTCTTTACTATACCTTCCAGCTGTTTATGCTTAACTCAGTAACTTACAAAGACAAAGATTTCAAGTCCAAAGCCTACCTAAAGCACATCCACATACCTTTAAATGGCTTAACTCAACCAGAAAGATAAGATGTGCCACTTTCTACATGGAGTAGCTCACAGCACACAGTTAAGGGATGTGACTAGCACAGCTTTTCACAGCCTGATGCAAGTGGTTTTCAGTATAAGAATCAATACAAGAGTGAGAAAAAGCACTAATGCCCACATATCACACATCTCTTGTTTTGTTTAAACAAAAGAAGATTCTTTCTTCATTTCATCCTTAAATTTTACAAATGCTCTAGTAAGTAGCTCAAACTTGTAATTAATACTAAAATCACACATCACCACAGGCATTTTCACAATAGCTTCAAAAGACAACTTATTTATAGAATCATAGAATGGTTTGGGTTGGAAGGGAC
>BJBW01008002.1:12655-108048 GCA_004320125.1 Scolopax mira
CCCCATCCAGCCTGGCCTTGAACACCTCCAGGGACAGGGCAGTCACAACTTCCCCAGGTAACCTGTTCCAGTGCCTCACCACCCTCACAGGAAAGAGTTTCTTCATAAAACCTAATCTAAATCTCCCTTCTTCCAGCTTAAAACCCTTAGTCCTCATCCTGTCACTACACTCCTTCATGAAGAGTTCCTCCCCATCTCTCCTTTAGCCTCCTTTAGGTATTGGAAGGCTGCTATAACATCTCCCCAGAGACTTTTTCAGGTTGAACAACCCCAACTTACTCAGCCTTATGATACAGAAAGCATTCATACACAGAAACAATCTTCTTTCAGCCTGTTTGTGAAGATACCATGGGAAACAGACAAGTAATGCAAAACCAAAATAAATCCCTCAACATCAGTAACAACGTTCAAAGGTATTGAAAAATCTTGTTCAGGATGCACAGGTCAAAAAACAAATGATAATACTACCATCAAAGAAATAAAACTAAAGATGATTAAGAGCTTACTAATTGAAAGACTCTCCATCTTCTGAAACAGATGCATCACAAGAGCAAAGCACCTACACATAATCATGTATTTGAAGAGTTTTTCTAGACTCAAATGCAAATAATAAAAAAATGAAAGCTATCCAGACCAACAACAGTCTTGCCCTTATAAAATTCAGTTCAGGAAGACCCAAGACTAGCAGACCAAGATCTCAGTGGAGAAAATGAGCAAACTGATAACTTTTAGTTGTTCTGGTCTCTCTTGATTTCCTCCTTCCTCCTCTTTGTTTCCATTACATCTTTCTTCAATACCACCCAAAAAAAAAAAAGCTAGATCAAATTGCCCTTGAAGATTGTTTTGTCTGGGTGCATAAGAATACAGTGTGGGAAGTGCAAAGAGTCTCTCGCCCAAGTCAAGATTTAGATTATATTTTTTTGCCAGAAAAACAGAAGGCGGCAGCTGCCAGCTCTACGAATATATATTTCTATTTATTTCATGGGGTTTTTGTGTGTTTCTAATCATATTTTAAGTTGGTTCTTTTTATAATATGCACTTTCCTTGAAAGAAATCTAGTTGCAAGTCATGACCGCAACTTTCTTACCTATGTCCAATCTAAACCTACCCTCCCTCTCAAAAATGTTACCCCTTGTCCTGTCACTACAGACACTTTTTGGTAAAAAGTGTCAGTGTCACTCAGTCTTTCTTATAAGCCTACTCTATATACTGAAAGGCCGTAGTAAGGCATCTCCTGAGCCTTCTCTTCTTCAGGCTGAAGAACCCCACTTCTCTCATAGAAGTTTTCCGGCCCTCTGATCTTTTTTGTGGCCTTTCTCTGGACCCATTCTAACAGGCTCATGTCTTTTTTGTGCTGGGGATCCCAGAAATGAACAATGTACTTCAGGTGGGGAGTCATAAGAGTAGAATAGAGGGGGAGAATCGCTGCCCTCAATCTGCTGGCCATGCTTCTTTCTTTACAGCCCAGAACACAAGTGGCTTTCTGTGCAACAAGCACACATGGCCACCTCATGTCCAATTTTTAATCCACCAGTATCCCCCAAGTCCTTTTCTACAGAGCTGCTCTCAACCCATCCATCACCAGAAACCTTGCACTTGGCATTGTTGAACTTCTTGAAGTTATATTAGCCAAGTTCTCAATCTTGTCAAGATCCCATTGGATGGCATCCCTTCCCTCAAGCAAATCAACTGCACCACTCAGCTTGGTGTCATCCGCAACTAAATATTTCTAAAGTTGCCTCTTGACCTTTGTGCTTTACAAGGATTAAAAAATTATTAAGGACTTGGCAGAAACATACCTCCTGGTAATACACTCTTTAAGATCACATGGCTAGATACACTGTGGCATAGCAGATGAAAGCGACCTTATCTCCAAAGACTGGAGAAGACAAATACAACCCATCAGAGAACATTCTGTGTGCATTAGCTGAAGATATGTTGCTTACATAGTAAAAGGGGTGTCTATTAAATATCGGCATTTACAGATTACAATATTTTTTTAAATTAATGTCCGCAATTCATGTTTTTATTAAATAGCAAAAACAAAAGGTGGCTTGGTATAAAACAATTCACAACTGATTATGTTTTCTGATCAATACAAACACTTAATGACCACTATCTCTTTTAAGCCAGGGACTATATTTACTACAACTCAAAGAAAAGCTCCAGGATCACAGTGAAATAATAACCAGCTTGCACCTGAACCTTGTTTTGATAATTGAGGTGGTTAAAGTGTGAAACCATGCGAAGATTAACTTCAGTTTAGACTGGCAGGAAGATTTCTAGGCACAGCAACATGGAGTTTGCCTCCGGTAAGAATGAGACCTGTAAATGTGCATGATTTTGTCATGTTGTTCATCAGTTCCTTTTTCTGCCATTGAAAAAGCATCCTGTTTGCTTTTTTTTTTAAAATCTCTTTATCCTGGT
Source organism: Scolopax mira (assembly GCA_004320125.1). NCBI lineage: Eukaryota > Metazoa > Chordata > Aves > Charadriiformes > Scolopacidae > Scolopax > Scolopax mira. The sequence continues at coordinate 15,083 of BJBW01008002.1, forward strand.
GCTGATACCAGTGCATTCTGTCCTCCTTTGGTATTCAGACTTTTACTTCATGATGCAGCAAAACTAAGTTTTCTGATCACATATTTCATAATCGCTTTTTACTGATTATTTTTTATTATATTTTATATATACTGATTATATTTATATATACTAATTATTTATTTTATATATATATATCTTTCTTTATAGGAAGAGGTTGTCTTGTAATCATTGTTTTATGAGGTTTGCCAAAGTCAGAATAGCATATTTCTGATTTTAATGGACATTTTCTTTCTAGGTTCAGGAGCTTCTAACCAGATTCATGCAAAAGCAAATTGTACATTCTAGTCAGCCATTTAATGATATGCTCTATCATACAACATTTATTAGCTTTCTATTTAATACTTTATAACCAGAAGCATCATTGATGATTACTTTAAGTACATTGCTATGCTTGTTGACAGGAATTTGATATAGACATACTTGCACTTGCATAGATATTTACAAGACTAGTATGAATGTGTGTATACACACATATGTATGAATCAATAAGAAATTTCTCCCTGAAAATGTACTATGACTTTATGAAAAATAGTACAGGCATAACATTAACAATTAAAATTTTTAAACTGGAAACGCAGATGTATTGCTGAATTCAGTGTAGACAAAAATGAACAACAAAAAAACAAAAAATGGCTAATATTGGGATTGTTGAACACTATCAAAAGTAAATGTAAATTATTCATATTAGCTGTGGTTTTGGCAAGCATTCATGACTCAAAGAAATTTCAATAAGACAGCTAGTCAATTGGTCATAAAGATATACGTGTTCTTTCATGAAGCCAAAGAATCAAGACAATCAAGCACTCTGTTTTGAAATATAACATGGAGTGTCCTAATTCCAGGTGAGCCTTGTGTCAGTAACCAGCTATTACCCATGAAGAGTTACACCATATGAAGGACCCACGCTAAACAAATTTTACAGCCTCTGACAGTTTTGTCTATTTTCCTTTTGTTTTTAAGGGAGATACTGAAACAACTTTATAAGTTTTGAAAAAGATGAGATTTTAATGTTTACCAAAACCTCAAAGTTTCAATGACAGTAAACATTAAAACCAGAAGAAGTTACTACTTCCATATTTGGCCTTAGGTGCCAATAAAACACAGGAACAAATACTGAATAAACATAATATGCTACCCATTTCCCCATTGTGTAAGGAATCCCGGCCAATACCAACTTAAATGAATCACTAGGAAAACTGCTCTTGCACAACAACCTGTCCCAGAAATAGCTTGAAGACTGAGAATTTTCCAGATCTTGTGTTTATGTATGGTTCCACATCCTTGGATATTTGCTTTTGCTGAGATAATCTACTTGTCCAAAACACCGACTACTGAAACAAACACCATATGCTTCGCAATTCTATTCTCAACTCAAACCCTCTAGTCCTCTTTCTGTGAAAGAGACAGTCGTCTTGTACTTTCCAAATAATTCCTCATCTGCCTTACACCAGGGAAACATTTCTTCTTTCATTACACCAATGTGCTTATAGGGAAATTCCTCTCAGGAAGGTGTTGAAGAACTCAAGTTTCATGAACGTGACAGTCTAGTCCAGCCACTTAAGGAGATGAATGCACTTCAGTACACAAAACCATGGATCATTGATTTAAATAGAAACACATTTCAGAATTCACTGTATGTAAAATGATTTCTAAAGTATGATAGATAGGAAGAACAATTCAATAGCTAATTATAGCTTTAAATTGCTGGCCCAATGGCCATGAGATAGCTTATTGCTCCATTCCTCTTCAGAAGCTTCCAATATGAGGCTTAATATCCTGAATGATAAAAACAAGACTTGTTTTTTTTTGGTCAATCACCTTTTACTGCAGACAATGCAACAATAAGACCCATTCCAAACATCTGCTCCTGATCTTAAGTAATTCACAGAACTTCTTCAAAACAATGTTATAAAGGTTAGGGTCATTATTTACTCTTTAAAAAATTGTAACAGAAATGGGAGAGGTTTTTACTAAGTCACACCATAACAGAAATAGGATACACGTTTCCTGTGTCTGAACCTATTAGATTTTACTACAAGGCAAGCCACTATAATATCTATGCTATTGGAAAGTTTTCATTACAAGCTGAGATCAGCTTGTTATACTATTCAAAAAAAGTTATCGGCTTGGCATTTTCAAAACCTAAATTTCTCTGCCAGCCTGAAGGCCTTCTACTCCATTCCACTCCACCCAACAAGGCCATGAGAGACTCCACTTCTGAAGCCAATAGATGTGAAGGGACACAAACCCATTATAAGCATCAACAATAAAGTAGTACATCCTTTGTTTTCAAATTTCAGACGAACCCAGAAGTGTGATAAACACACGAAGTATTTTTGTAAAGAAACAATATTGTAACAGTCAAAACCAAAACCCATTTATTTCTTGTTGGCCCAGAATTTATATAGAAAGAAGGTAACTCCAAAGTGTCCAATAAGTCTGATGCTTAGACTTCAAGATCTCCAGAGCAATAGGCACAAGAATGTGATGTTGGGTAATCTTTTATTTATCATTAAAATCCCACTTAAACAATTTCAGACTAGCCAGCTGCACAGAGAACTTTGACAGCTGGTATCTCTGGAAACAAAAGTCTCATGTATCATTTCTTCTGATTACCCTCAGAGAAAACCAATATTTTCAGAAAAAAAAAGAAACCCTCTTCTACTTCTGGCTCCCTTTTATATGTGAGGTTTTACAGTCTTTCCCAATGCCTTTAAAAACTCTTGATTTATACAGAATGGAAATTTTATAGATATTCTTCATAAACTTTTTTAGAAATTTGTAAAATATACTAAGTAGCCACATAGTCTACAACCTGTTACAGCTGGTCATAAACATTTTCAAGCCTCCTTAGAAAGCAAACTTTAAAGACTACTCAGTAAGATCTTACTGTCTCCAAAAATCTATGCACAGACAATAGTAAATATTTGAATAGAATTATTTAGCTGCAATAGAATATATTTCCAGAATATTTTCCTCCCTTATGTTGTTTCCTTCATAATGAATTGTCCGAGAATATCAGACTGACTAAACCACAAAAGGTCAGAAGTCTTTTTGTAATCCCATTTTATCATAACATATGCCATGATTATATTGCAACATAGCCAAGAAGATTATTTTTTTTTATTTAACATTCAAGCTGTTTTATCTCTTGCTGACAGACTGAAATATTTTTATCCTATTTAGGAGGGCTTTCATTTCTGCAGAAAACTTTTTTTAAATGACTATTTGATGCTTTCCTAGATCATCTGTTTTAAACTTTCAAAAGCAGATACCTAGAACTTGGAAGTTTCTTCTCTATTACTTTTTCCAGGAAACAGTCTTACTAGGGTCAATATTTCTTTCTATGTGAAGCTATATAGCAGCTAACCAACAGTTACTTTGCAAATCAACACTTCGATCCAGAGCTGTTATCCTGTTTCTACAGCATGCCTACACTCTGATAAGCAGTATACTAAAATTTGGTATGCTTTCAATTGAAACAGTCTTTCAGCACTATAATGAGAAACCTTAGTAAGTTTAGACTCTTCTAGAACAAAATATGACAGTGAACAATAGCCTAAAAAAGCCATCTCTGGAACAACTGTTTTTATTATGTTCTTTGACTCCCCCATCCTTTATTTCCTTTCCAGACAGTTAACATGTAGGCAACTCATAAATTGATTTGCAAAGCTCTTCCAGGCAAGCCTAACAGTACACTCTTCTCCCTAAGTTCCCATAGACTCTTCAAGACACAATCTAAACTCACTTAAACCAGATTCTTGCATTAAATCCAGCCTTGGTAATTAGAGACAACTTTTGAAGAGTATACCTCACAGCATTACTCTAACAGCCAGGCATATACCTTAAGCATTATTCTTGAAAGAGTACTGCAACAGAACTGAATTATTATTTTGTGTAACCTTATTATTTTATTCACCTGTCCAAGACAGATTGCTCCACAAAGAGTCAGAAGCCAAGGTGAAACCACCACCATCCCTGAATGGTTGGGAAGACTATATCTTTGCAAACCTACAATATCCGAGCAGGATTAGCAAGAACAACACGTCCAAACATTCAGGAATCATAAGGTAAGGTCCAAAGCCAACTCAGAAAAATTAAAAACTCAGACTCACCAAATAAGAAGACTGAAGACAACTATAACTGCAGCATCACACAAGAAAGAAACAATTACCTCAGGCAGAGCTTAAATGGAGCTTGGGCACATGGGCGGGATGCAGCCCCAGGTGAGGCTGGTCAAGACCATTAAAGCCTAATAGTGCCCCGAGTGCCGTGGCCTTGAGTAACCTCTTGAACTCTTTGGAGCTCAGGTAAAATGTGATTGCAACCTGGACTTCAGCTATCTGAAATAATTTATAATAAAAATGAGACTCTGGTTCTAGAAGATTCCACTTTCACATTTCCTTCTTCCTCTAGAGGTAATCCTTCTGTGTTCCAGAGTCAACTAATGATTCTCTTTTACAATACACTCAGAGAATACAACATAGCTTCTCTACAGTGTGTTGATTATTTATTCTTCCCAGATTTCTGTTGAAAGGATTTGACAAAAATTATTAATTTAAATGTATTTCATTTTAAGTGAAAATGTTACTGCAAAAATCATGAGATCTGCCAAGGCACGTGTGTTTCAAGGTCAGCTATTTTTGTGTGCAGACCACATGAAGTTAATATACATCTCCTGAATAAGCCAGAGTGAGAGAAATGGCCTGATGCAGGCCCTGGAGGAGTTTCAGGAAGGCCATTGCAAATTGAAAGCACTCTAGTATTTCTCTGATTTACAACCTAGGCTACAGTCACTGCCTTGCAGCCCTCAGAAGAAAACACACAGAACTGCTCTGGCCTCCTCTTCCTGTCAGGCAGGCTGCCATCACCCCCAAAAAACAGAGAGGAGCTAGCCTGTTGAAGGATTGATTTTGTCTTCAATAGAATCAGTGTCAACAGGAAAAAAAAAAGAAATTAAAAAATCCATCAACTAGTTACCACTCAAAGCTCCAGGTTACCTTAGCTAAGTGTTCATTTTCTAGTTAAATTGCTTGCACTTTTCTGTGGTGGTATCAGAGGAATTATTTTTTTTTTCCTTATTCAAAAGGAACCCTGCAGAGAAAATTTGTATAACTTATATGTTCTTCCCCAATCCCCTTATCCTGTCAATCTAACCTAGCAAAACTCTAAAATGGTGATCCTGTTCATCTGGTATTGGAAATCTTTGAATGAAATCACCAATGCTGTGAGTACCTCTGTAGTCAAGTATTAGAAAAAACTAATCACAGGGAGAAGCAATACTGCCGCAATAAATATGCAATATTTGATGACCCTCCAGGATCTATCCCACAGGTCAAAATCACTGATAGTCATCAATAAGGCTACATGGGGATTTTCCTGTGACATTCCCACTTGAGGAAGGTTTATTTTTGGATGCCAGCCACAGGTCTCAGTTCTCCCACTCACTTCCCAGGCTCTTTCAAAGTGTCTGCATGTCAGTTGCTGAAGGTTGTGAGCTGTGGTGCACAGTGCAACCTTAGGTCAGCAATTGCTTCTATTTCTTTAAAAAAAACTTACTTTGTGTTATTGTTAACAGATGTTTGGACCTGGCAGTGAGTTTCTGGTGCTTATGCTTGTGTGATGGTGTCCAGATGCTGCATGGGCCAGGGGCTCCCAGAGGTGTGAGTCAAGTGTAGGTGAGGGGCAGTGGGAGCACCAAGCACCTCTTTGGGGACAGGCAGAGGCTAGGTTGGGATGGCTGGGTGGCCTGAGGGGGCCTGTGGCCAGGCACAGCCAAATGGCTACTGGAGGCATCTCCCGCAGGCCTCCATGAAGCATCAGGCCCATGTTGCAGAGGGGAATGCTCCCAGGGTCCTATAGGGAGGCCAATGCTAACAGCATTGCACAATACATCCTCAGCAGATGGATGCAAAATGCACTAATTATATAATGTCACTAATTGTATAATGTACAGGTCAGTCATGAAAAAAACACAACAATCCACTGACGAAGGCTAAGCAGTTTCCAGTGTGGGTACTTCTGCTAGATATCCACTCCAAAGTGGGCAGAGGTTAGAAAGAAAATGAAGATTTTGGATCAGGCACGGTTATCCACAGCTGTACAAATAGCATAGTTAAGGTAACGGACTTACATTATATGCATCTGACAATGCCAGCTAATAATTTCTTTAACCAAGTACCCCATTTGATTTCCCTCTTTCAGCAATTCCTTTAACAGCAGAAACATCAACCCATGCAAACCTCTTCTAGTACAACTTATTAAGTAATACATTTCTGGAAAAAAGAGAAGATCAGACGAGCAGATCCAAGGCAGGATAACTTTTGCCATAACCCATTGTACCTTTGATGGTACAAAATCCACACAAGGCTGTATTTTACTAGTATAAGCATTTTATATAATTTAAAGTCTGTTAAACAAACTCCCTGATACATGTTAGCTGCTTCAGTTCATGCCTTCAAATAAATTGTAGAAAAAGTACATCCAGCTGTTATATGACCTATTCCCAGTAACACATATTACCAGGAGTTTCAAAAACTGTCAAAATATGTTAAAGGGAAGAATGGAACACCTAAGTCCTACCACAACACTTTGCTGAATGAACCAATATATATGACCTATAGCAGTTTACCCTGAGAAAGAGTGTGAGGAACTCCAGAGTGGCCTGAAAAAATATCTTAATTCCCCATGACATTCAGTATCACTAAATTGAAAACACTGCACTCTCTGGAGAGAAATATGAACATATAGTTTCTGGGTGCTAAATAACATTTTTTTTCAGGCTAAAGTATTTAAATAAAAACCCATGTTTAGAAAAATTTTCGGCCAAGTAAACATATCAGAAATACCTACAGTCATCTGTAGAAAACATACTATATAAGTTTGCTTTTAGCTGAGATACTGTGGCGTATCCTTCACTGTATCTCAAAAAAATTAAAGGAAGCTGTGAAAAAGGATCAGTGACTGGCAATAACAGTAATTATCAGTCTTGGAAAATTCCTATTTGAAAGAATGGCTTAAAAGATTGAGATTACTTGCCTTAGTAAGGTAAGGCGTAAGAAGGTTCATGACAAAAGCATAGAAAACAATAATTGGTGAAGAGATGATAAGAGAGGAACTATAGTTCTTTTTTTCAACAAAGGAACAAGGAATCATTCAATGAACCTGAAAAAAAAAGGCAGATTAGGATGAAAAGAAATATTCTTTTTCATGGAGCATGGAATTTACTGCCACAGGATACCTTGGAGGCCAAGAGTTTAACAAAATGTCAGGAAGACCTTGTTATCTAATTGGTAATAAGAGTGTCTAGAGCTTAATAGTGAATAATATGTTTGGAAAAGTTAAACACGCTCTTTAGGTAGAAGTCTAAATAGGGTAATTGTTCTATTTCATGTTCTTGTGTTTCTGACAAAGATTTGGGTTAATATTTCACAAGAACCCCTCAATAAGTTTTGAAGTCAATGAAGTGTTGTATTTTTTGGCTATTTGCAAGAGGATATGTGTTTCTGAGAAGAAAATAGGATAAAGACATAATAGAAATGGAAAAGTATTGAATAAACATCAATCCCATGACATTTTCAAGTACTCTAGAAGGATATTTTTACAGTGCAAAACCCAACCATCTAGAGATCAAATGGGTTTGTATGAATAGAGAAATATTTACGGAACTTTGCCATGGTAGTGTGTTTCTGGAGCTTTATAGGTTCTCACATCTTCCCATTTTCATTAATATAAAAAGCTTCCTTCTTTATTTTAACAAAATCATGGACTTCACCACTTCTTGTAATCATTAACCTTATATACCACTGTAACTTGTAGCATATTCTTTCTATTTCTGTCTAGCACTGAAGTATGCAGAAATCAGTATGAGAAGTTCCTTCAGAATTTCTTACAAGTGTTTCCAGATTGATCCTAAGGACTTTCTTTATTGTTTATTAATTAATATTTCTGCAAGAAAACATTTAATACATGTTTTCTAAACTGTTCCTAAATTCCAACACTGATGTATGATAAAATATATTAATATGTTGAAATGCTGAGCCAGTTCTAACATATTCACTTTCTTGGCATTATGGTTTGTTCTTATATTTATGAATTAATTTATGAGAACTTTTAGCTCTCATCAAAGTTCACAGATGTTTGGACTTCTTAACATGATTGATAAATATGAGATATCTACTGCGGTAGCACATGTTGGGAGCTGGAAAGGAAAAGAAAAAAATAGTCCTCCTTCCAAATAAGCATGCCTGACTGTGCCTGCCCAAGGACTGAGTATTCACACTATACATTGGCTTCAGTGACTGAAAATTCCTAGGCTGAATGCTATATGGCATTTTCACCAATGAAAACTGTAATAACCTTCCTTCTGCTCCACTCAAATAAGTTGATGAGATACAAAGAGAGACTTTCTGAGTCTCTCAGAAAGTATACTTTCTGAGTATACAGGTCAAAACCACTGCATATGGGTGGCCCTTTTTGTTCCATTTTGCAATATATTCTACAAAATACTATTAAGATCTTGTTCTGTATTTTTCATCAGTTCTCATGTACCTGATAAGATGTTGCAAGACCTCAATGCTGTGGAGAACCAGGATGCATCTGAGAAATGTTTAAGAACTGCAGATGACCTGCTTTTCTTGACAACTAACAAAGTAGAATGCCTGTAAAGAGAATATGATCAAAACAGTGCAATCATATATTTTTAAACAAAATGAAACAGTCTAGTGTGATTTCTAATGTAACTGATGTTTTCATGGTTGATTTATAAGGTTGTATGCCTTATTAATCATTAAAATCTACCTCAATATAGATGCATAAGATGATTCAATGGAAAAAAAGAATCTGATCAAACACTAAATTGAATTTAAATTCATTCTATTGAGATGCAGATTTAATTTTAGATTTAATCTAGGTATTCAATAAATTGAATAAAATCTAAAGTTTATTTGAATGCTGATTGATCTGATTAAAACAGTGAACCCCTTGTGAACAGAAGCAACCCAAAGTAATGCACAAATACATAGAGCAGAGGAATTGGTCAAAATACTGCTGTAGCGTTTTCAGGTTATCATGTGTTTAATTACTTTTCTTGAAACAGAAATAGAAGAAATAAGGAAATAGAGTGACAGGTAGAATACTTATTATGCTTAAACATTTTTTCCTGACATATGTGTGTTAATATCACTTTGTAAACATATTTTGGGAACAGTTTTATTGCTGAGTTGCTCACTAGGAATTTTCAAGTATTATTACATTTTCTGACAGAACTGCTGTATCATGGGTGTTTTATGACAGGTATGGCACTGGCATTTTGGCATGTCTAGGAACTGAATGGTTTAATGAAGAAGCAACCATTTATTCTCTAAATCTAACAAATAAATGATCCCTAAATCACTGATGATATGCCTTAGAAAATGGTTTTGATGGCAATTTTATACAACATTTGCCCTGGGTTCCATATCTCAGTGCTTGTTTTATGGATAGTGAATTATCACTTAAGCAGGGTGCAAGAATGGAAGAAAAATGAAGACAACCTTGAACAATGAAAGATAAGGTTTAATGGCCACAAAGAATATGAACATCAGAAACAAATGGGTTGAAGTTTATGGTACTATTATTTTAAAATGAAGACAAACTCTTTTCCATGGGTCCTTCCACACTAACAGTCTACATGCATTTTTGAATCAACAAGCACAGAAAATCTATACAAAGTTAAACTATAAGTAGCTATACTTGAAGCTCTATGTATGTAAATCTGTATTTGATTCAGAACAAATTCCCTCTGACAGAATTATACAACTAATTTTGGAAAAGGATGATTTAATAATGTAAGTCAGGAAACAGCACTTTTCTTAAAATACCAATATGGTCACCAAGGATATTTTCTTACCTGAGCACATTGCAAAGGGTATGGTATCCTCCAGTGTGGACAGCCAGCAACAAACTACAGACTAAATTATAAGTATTTCAAATCTTTTGACCAGTTTTGAGGTCGACATAAAGGTATTCCCTTGTAACTGAAATTAGCCTTTGGATCACAGCTAAAACCAAGTTCGAAATACAGCTTTATTAATTGCATTAATTAATGTTGTATAATACTTTTTTTTCCACTGAGTAGTAGCATTCACACTGAAGCTTAAAAAAGATTCTAATTGAGCCAGGTAAGGAAAGATTGGGAATATGACCAGGTTTAATGAGGAAACCAGCTTAATTCACTGAGTCTTTTTACTGAGTTTTCTAGAAACATCTGAGAGATGTACCATGCAAACAGGCTCATGTACAAAGAGATTTAGTCCACTTGAGATGGATGGAGTCATCATCTATGAAATTAGGATTCTACTACAATCTACTGTTGATTAACCAACCGATGATAAATTTGAAGGAGGAGAACAATCTCTGTAGAATTAAGCTGGAAATATTAGTTAGCCAGGTGCATTATGAACAGATATAACCTAACACTAATGAGGGGGTATTCAGTTTGGAGTGGGCGTCAGCAAAACACAGTAGGATTTTTAATTCTGTGGGAAAGAAGTCCATTAACTCCTCTTTATAAATCGCCTCCAATTAAGCTTTATTCATAATACCATAAATTATATGTAAGTACATTCCACCAACAGCACAAAAACTATATCAAAACTGCAATTTAATGAGATATCTTAAACATTTGAATAATCTTACTGAATTCCCTGAGTCTACAGGCGTTTTCAAATTTAAGCATATGGGGCAAAAACATACAAATCTCTTCCCATATATGCACGTCTGTTCTCTTTTGTGTTTCCAGGTATTAACATTATTTTCTTTTTCTTTTCATCTTCCTCCCATAGACAGTTTGTGTTACTTAAGAAGGTTTCCAATCCGCTCTTAATTTTACTCATTTGTCACAACCATCCTAAAGGAGGAAGCTGACTTTTCCTCTTAATTTCCAGAAGCCTTTCTCAGCTCTTAAAACAATTGGAAAGGAACAGAAATAGCACACTATCATTGTGCACTCCTCACCCACCCAACTGCTCTACAAGTCTTCACAGAATAACAAAAATAGTAAAGAACTATGAAAATTAATTTAAGTAGTTTTTGAGTGTCATAAAAGATATGTGTCTACTTCAAATGGCAAATGCTACAATGCTGCAGATTTAAAAAAAACCAAACATAAAACCAAACAAACACCACAAAACACATCAAAAAAAACCCCCAAAACCAGAATTTCTAAAGTTGTCTCTCTTTACTGAGTAAGCTGTCACTGTTTTATTATGTTTTCAGTCTGTATTCCTCTGACCTAAGGAGGTTGAAGGTCCATGGCTATTGGTTCTTAACGTGTAAAAGACAAATATACTGTCTTCCAAATAAATGACTGATCCAGAATTAAGATCACATTGCTATAGTGTGTTTCTTTCTCTCTTTTTTTTTAAGTAAAAAAAAAAAAAAAAGAATATGAATATTTTATTCCTATGTTTTCTGGTATAAAATATTAAATATTATATTTTTTTAAAAGTATATGTACCTGAAAACCAGTATTTATAATAAACATATTTACTTGTCTACGGTAACAGTTTTGCTAAGCAGAAAATCATCCCTTTGAAATTATTCCTTTGCCTCACTGATCAATTTTTGTATTCCCATTGATCAGAAGCAAAAATTTAGTGCTGATTATTAACCATATTTAGCTTTGTGAATGTTTTTAATTTGCTTTTATACACACAAGAAATACATACACCAGATTTACAGATAAATGAGTGGATTAAATAGAATCATGTTTAAAAGGATTACTTATCAGAAATCTAGTGTGAATGTCATGTTCTTCACTGTAAGAGAGAGGCTCAGAGTCTCTGCTTGTGGGAAGCAGAAAGTTTTTCCAACTTTGAACCAGGAAGACACGATGTTTCTGCAAGGTTTCCATACAGAATTATAGGAGTAAGTCAGGGAAAGGAGGTGCAGGGCATGATTTAGCAAGCATGAATGAGCTGTAACCCTGCTGGGAAATGTAACTACTTCAGACATGTAGGTTTTTCTCCTTGGCTTTTTCCTTCACCTGACAGAAATGTGGTTTTGTCATTGTGAAAACAAGATCCTTGTGCAGTTTCTTCTGTTGACAGTATTGCCTTGAGCATAAAATGCTTGTGAAACTGCAATTTTGTATGAGTTTCCCTTATCTCTGTGGTCTATGAATATTTGATTTCTACATGTTCCTTCTGACCTCTCCTCTAAATAACTGCAGAGAGAGAGGAGACAATGATTCGTATACCTCTATTTGATTGTTGTTGTAGATATTAGCTGCCTAGATCATGTATTTTCTATACAGTCTATAGGAAAAGGCAACATGCTCCAAGGGAGATGATCAAGAGGCTGGATGTATCCTGGAGAACACAACACATCAAGACCTTTCATGCTGCTCTCTTTTACTGAATGTCTTTACTGATCTGTCCTGACAGCTCTGGACTCCATGGAACAGTCTCACGCAATTCCCACCCTGTGTTAGCTAGGTATGAAATAGGAAATACTATTAAATGATAATGTTAGCAAATCATGATGCAGTCTATTACAACGGATACCTGGGTAATATCTAGGACTTCTTGTTACATTTAGACACTCTGTTTTGCTGTTATATTGCTGTGCAACAAAATTTGTCTTCTCCCATATGAGTCAGCAAGCCAGATTTAGTTTATCCACCTGCTTATATGAATAGGAGTTGATTTATACGTTATTCTGATCTCGTCCTGAGGTATTACCTGCACATATTTACTTTTCTGAAAAACTCTCTTCAACTTGCAAGCCGTTTCAGTAATCTATAGCAGCAACCATATCTCTAGCAAAAACAGTTAAAAGCTCTAGAGTTGTCTTCCTATTCTGGCCAGAAATGACGTAAGGTCATTGGAATGTGCCTCAAGACAGTTCTTTCCTTCAGCTGGACAAACAACTGCATGGCAGCTCACTTCCAAAGACTTTTAACAATGAAGTTGTCAGGCAAGAATTTTTGATGTATAGTCAATGACTTTGTAATTCCCTTTCATAAGTGAAGATTCTTCTTGACATAAGAAATGGGTTTTTTTTTATCTCCAGGTGGTTTCATCAGAACTGGAGATAGACTGAGCTGCAGTGGCAGAATGGACCAACCTTTACCTGGTTAAGTTATATCCCAGTACCGTCATACTTGGGACTGTCTCTCCTATGCATCACCCTTTGAATACTTCTGGATATGAAAGTCATCTTCTTCCTTTTGTTGCATATCTTCGCTGATGCTATCATCCTTTATCCCACTTTGACCCTTCAAACTTGTCCAAGCCTCCTGTAGCGTAGTGTCCGGATAAGCTGTGCTAAGTTAGCTGTACCTGTGTCACATCACGTACAGGGACACCCAAGCTCTCTTCTCTCAGACACAACTCTGACATTCACAGGAGTAGCAACATGTTCTCCCACACTGATCTATCTGCTTGCTGGGAATATCATAACTAAAGCTATAATCTCAGGCACACAGTTATTATAGACTGCAGGTGCCAATAAAGGTCTGTCCTCCTCTGCTGGATGCCTTCAGAGAGATCCTCACTTCTGTGGCAAAGTCTCTGCAACTATTCCCTTTCCCTTTCACCACACCATCTGGCAGAGACTGGAGACAAATAGATATCTGGCTCTTTCATAGTTGCACCTTAACTTTTTGTTTAGTAGAAGAAAAACAAAATTTAAAAATTCAACAAATAATTGAATTAGCCCAAACCTATTTTTTTTTATCTAGAATATTTGACAAATATTTCAATTTATGCTGCACAGAAAGTTTCATAAAGCCTGAAGGTGATTTTCCATTTTGCATTTTAGGTACATGTACATAACATTCCCAGAGGGATCAGACCACAGGTGCCTCTAAATCCACTACTGTACCTCTACCTAGAGTCCATACAGAGCTGACTGAGAGCAGCTGGCTAGATCCAGGTGGTGAGGAGTGCCACGTGCGTGGAGCCAAGTCCACACATGGATGCAGTCCAGGAACAAGGCAAAGATACATACATTTCTCCCAGGCTCAAGCAGCCACTTTCATGTAAGAGTCCTAATCCAGTTTATGGAATATGAACACAACCTGTGTTTTCTGAAATACTCTACCAAAAAAAAACCCCTGCCAGATGTATTATGCTCTACTATTTATCATAGCATTGGACTATGTCTAGCCATCCCTGATTAATGACATATTTGTCCCTTTCTTTTCCTATTTGTTAGCCTGTCCTTGCTTTATCGGTTGTTGTCCATGATAACTTTCTGGCTGTTAAAGGGATGAGTTTTCCATTTCAATGAATCTTCTCTACTTTTTCAACTCTTGTGAATTCCTCCTTCAGGTAGCATTTTTTTAGACCAGGTTATCAATCACTGTTCAGTGCATTTTTTCAAACCTTCATTGTCTTTTACCTAATAAAATTTGAAATATTTTTTTTAAAGGTAGATTTTTGTTAAATCCTCAGTTTTGTTAAATCCTCAGTTTTGTTAAATCCCAGTGCAATCAGCAGGGGCAATCTGTAACAACATCTGCAACAGAAAGGGCAAACTGTTCTCTCTAGTACAGGGCAAAATGGCCTTTGTAATGCATTTTAGCAAAGTCTTTACTCCTAATGCACTAGCTTACTGAGGCGTGCAAAAGTCATTTCCACATTAATCTACACCCAAAAAGGCTTCTCTGATAAGACTTGGCCTCAGTCAGTAAATCCTTCTCAGCTCATCTTAGTACTACTGCAAGGCTAATTGCACAAGCAACAATCACATATCTAACCAGGGGATTGACTTAATTTTAAGCTCCTATTGGGGCTATACTGTTGTGCAATTCAGTGCTGATTTTCTGTATCTAGAGTATTACATATAAATGCCTGTGCTCAGTTTTTTGCAGACTTTATTTGTAATAAAAATGAAGCATTTTCCCCTTTCAAAATACACAGGCATGTACCTCCAATTATTAATGTTAAACCCTTGTCCATCTGTCTATGTTAGTAAAGTTAAATTCTGTCTGGCAGTTCCCTTCTAAATCACTTCACCACAATCACTCTGTGCATGAGAAGTGCAGCAGATTAAAATTACTTCTATAACTGGTGTTAGACATAAATGCAAAAGCTTTGCCTAAAATTAATCCATATCTTTAGACACAGTTCACTGAAATGAGGATTTGCAATGTTTTTTTGCAGATGACTTTTAGTTCTGATATAGAGTGCAGCAAGTTCTATGTTACAGGGAGAGACTCAAAAATGAGATGCATTTGATGCATCTTGTAGGAAGACAGGATTTAGTGTGTAATAAATAGAGCACAGGGTTAAAAAACACAATCATCAAAACATTGTGACCACTGAGCCCTGTGGCAGCACAGGTTTCCCCCTTCACAGACTGTAATCTTCTATACCCAGAAAATGCAACTATTTAAACACGATGACTCTCCTCAAATACTGTGATCAGTACCATAAATGCAGAAAATTTACACCCCCCCCCCTTTTTTTTTTTTTGGAAAACATATTTGGTTTTTTTGGAAAACATTCTGGTCATGCCAGAATGTCTTTAAGTCATGCCTTTATGCCTTTAATCTTTTCTCTACAAGCACAAAGACTTATTTTTTAGAAACAGTGGAAATATACTGATAATCATTCAACTCCTGTGTGAGGGGATTAAGGAAAAATACAATATATCAAGATCAAGATAAAATTGCAAAGGCTGGCAACAACGATTCCTCTTCAGCTTGCCAGCTCTGCCAGTTGGCGTGTGGGTGGGAGCCAGAGCCCCCCACCTTCCTAAGCTAGAGGATGTGCCTGCAGGGACTACAATCTAAGACAGGACACAACTTCTTGCATCCCTTGCATCCATGTGCAAATAGAAAGCTGCCATCATGTCCTCAGAGCCTACAATAGTCTAACCAAGGAATAAACAAAACACAAACTGTGCCTGCTATGCATTCAGGTGACAAACCACTTGATCTTTGCCATCACAACATTTGCCATCAGAAGGCCTGCCTGACTTTCCAATTGGACCTGAGCTCCCCCTCTAAATTTTGTCTAAGAAGAAGGATAGCAAAGCACCATAAGCATTTTATTATTCCTCTGTACTTTCACCGTATCTGATGGAAAAGGTTTAGCCAAGAATACTATAAAAGAGAGTATAATTTGGCATAGCTTCTTGACAGTTAAGGCAGTACAAGAATTGGGTGGAGGGAGCCCTCCTTGAACTGCAGAAGAGAGAGTCTCAAACACCAATATGGATGCACAAGAAACTTGCTGGGCGACACTGGATCTAAATAACCAACAGCGCTGCCAATTTGTAGGATAGAAAAATATTCCTCATCACTACAATTTTATACATAATATGATTATCAAATGGTTGACGCTTGTGAACCACTACCCAGCTCAATGTGATTTATATCTAACATTATTACATTGTCTAATTAATAATATGGAAGCAGGAAGGAAAGAACACAGAAAGTAAGCATCTCCAGTCATCTCAGAACAAAACCTGTTAGCCTGCCTTTTCCCAGCAATTCTATAGTGGGCTTGTGGCTATAACTGGAAAACAGCTTTTAAACAAACAGATGTACAGCGCTCAAATCTGATAGTAAATTAATGTGATTAACGTAAACACAGAATAAATATTAATAGAAACAAATATCGGGACATAAGATTTCATGCTCTATACCCTCAGAAGATGAAATATTTAACTGGTTTAGTTTCTCCAATTTAAATGATATTTTCTCATCCACTGCTTAAAGGAGCTGTGAGAATTAATTGTCTGCTTTGACCTATAGATTTCTACAAAATGCCAAGTTTTAGAATGGTTCTGGATTATAGATTTTTCATAGGGCATTGCCTTCATTGTTGTTCATTTCTGTATGTACAGTATATTTTTCAGGTTTTACTTTACTATTTAAATGTTTCACAGGTTGCATGTAGCTACAATTACAGCAGAGCTCTGCTAAGAAAAAGGGGTTATTCTCCACAAGAATTTTTCTTTTTGCCTTTTTTCAATTTGTGTTTTACTTCGGGTTAAAGCATATATGTCATACATACCTACCCATTCTGTGTTGATCATGTTTCACAAGGTAACTTGAATTTATGCGGGAGAACATGCGTCTCCACAATACCAAGTCTTGAACTCAAGTTCTACCCTTCATTGACTATGCACGGAGAAAAGGTAATTCACACACACACACAGTGTTCCCATGTATTTTTAGGTACATCAGGCCCACTGAACGTGTCATGGAGAAATGACTGCACACCTAAATCTCATGTATTAAGACTGGGTATTCCTGCATCAACCAATTACAGATGGTTTTGCTTTGACATAGGATTCAGAATCTCACAGAATGACAGGCTGGTTAAGATTGGGCAGGAACTCTGAAAGACACCTTGTCTAACCCCAGCTCAAGGAGGGCCACCTAAAACAGGCTGCCCAGGACTGTGTCCAGATGGCTTTTCAATACATCCAACATTGGAGACTCCCCAGCCTCTCTGAGTAAGCTGTGGCAGTGATTGGCCACTCTCACAGTAAAAAAAGTGTTTTCTTATGTTCACATGGAATCATAGAATGGTTCAGGTTGGAAGCGGCCTTAAAGATCATTGAGTTTCAATCCCCCTGCCATGGAGAAGGACACCTCCCACTAGACCAAATTGCTCAAAGCCCCATTCAGCCTGGTCTCGAACACCTCCAGGGATGGGGCATCCACAGCTTCCCTGAGCAACCTGTTCCAGTGCCTCACCACCCTCACAGATAAGAATTTCTTCCTGAGATGTAATCTAAAGAGATATTCTTTAGTGATATTAGATATATATTTAAAGGAACCTCCTGTATTTGAGTTTGTGCCCATTGCCCTTGCTCCTGTCTCTGGGCACCAATGAAAAGAGCCTGGCTCTGTCCTTCATGCACCCTCCCTTCATGTAGTTCTATATATTAATAAGATCCTCCCTGAGTCTTCTCTTCTCTAGGACAAACAGTCCCAGTGTTCTCAGCCTTTCTTCAGAGGAGAGATGCTCTAGAGCCCTCATCATCTTTGTGGGCCTTGGTTAGGTCAGTATGTCCACACCTCTCTTGTATGAGCTCAGAATTGGGTACAGTATTCCAGGCAGGACCTCACTAGTGCTGAATCATGTCCTTCATTTCTCATATTCTTCTGAGGAAAATTTTTTAAAATAATAGCAAGAAGTAAGAATAACAGTAAAGATGTAAATGTGCAGTTCAAATGTGCAGTTGTAAATTCAAAAGCTTGAGCTGTTTCCTTCTCTTTTGACTCCAGCTGATAAGCTGGGAAAAGCAGTTCCCAAGCTAAACTAAGACTTGATAGAGCCCTTGTAACCAAAGACAGCATTTTAAGACAAACGAAAAGGAAAGCAGCAAGCTCCCAATAAGTACAAGCTGAGATGCAATTTTCTATTCTGTTGTTGAGAAATGCACCTTGCAAATGGAACTGAGTACTAGTTGAGCTGAAATGTATTCTAATAGAATCATAGAATCAAAGAATCATCGAATCTTCTAGGTTGTCCAACCATCAACCTAACTCTGACAAAAATAAACACCACACAACAAACACAATGCAACACCATCACTAAACCATGTCTCCTACCATGTCAACCTGTCTTTTGAACACCTCCAGGGATGGTGCCTCAACCACCACCCTGGGCAGCCCATTGCAATGTCTGATAATTCTTTCAGTGAAAAGACTTTTCCTAATATCCAGCCTGAACGTCCCCTGGTGTAACTTGAGGTCGTTTCCTCTAGTTCTGTCGCCTGTGACTTGGGAGAAGAGACCGACCCCCACCTCTCTACACCCTCCTTTCAGGTAGTTGTAGAGAGCAATAAGGTCTCAGCCTCCTTTTCTCCAGGCTGAATAACCATAGTTCTCCTCTCCTCATAAGACTTGTGCTCCAGACCCCTCCCCATCTTTGTTGCCCTTCTCTGGACAAATAATAGGATAGAAGAAAGACTTGACACACAGTACACACTGTTCCAATTCATAAGAAAGCTAGGAGCCTGGCTAAAATAAGAAAAGATTCTTATCAAGCTACTGACTAGATAAACAAACATTGTAGACTGCTGCAGAACAGTGTAACCATATTCAAATATATATATACTCAATAAAAACTACATGATGTAACTCCATTTCCATCTGCCATCACTTTGTGTATAAAGTGTTCCCTTACAGAGCACAGCCAGTGGTAGCAAAGGAAGGCATGGTCATTTCAAAGCACAGTCCTTGTAGGACTGGAGAAGCTTTCTGTGTTTTTAAAACCAGTAGCACCAGCTACTCTTTCCCCCAGGATCTCCCTTCTTTCTCAGTCTTCTGTCTCTTTCATCTTTTAATCTGCTCTCTCAGTCTTGACGCTCAGCAATGAGACCCTAAACAGATACTGAAAATAGCCAATAGAGGGAGCTGGAAGGAGACAGATGCCCATGCACCGGTGGCAATATAAACTGGAGTGACCCAGGAAGAGTATGACATCTTCTTATGTTTACACAGCCTCTTAATTTATACTGCATACAGTAAGTAACACAATCATACTGTTTGATGCTACTCGCTACATATTAGAGACTTTAACCTTGCACTTCCAAGCACTTTTCAGTGTTTTGTTTTGTTTTTAAATGGAACAGGTCTTGGAAAGCTCTATTTGAAAAAATTGTTACAATTTTAGATTTTTTTTTTCTTCAATTAAATTCCATTCTTAAGGGTTATATTCAAAAACTTCTTTCTCCTTTTCCCAAGATGATTAACCCCCTGGAGACTTCTCACTAACCTCATCAATGCTGGGGCTACTTAGCATTATCTTGTAAATCGAAGTAATTCTGTTTAGGAACCTCAATATAACTTTAAGACTTTGGCTTCAGATACTCAGGCTTGAAATCTCTTAAAATGTGAACAAAATAACTTTTGCTCCCATTTCATTGATGCCTGGCAAGTCTGTTCTATTATGCAGTTGCTGAAGGATGTTTGTTTTGAACACAGGTTTCATTAACAGAATAGAATCATTGAATCACAGAATAGTTTGGTTTGGAAGGAGCCATAAAGACCATTGAGTCCCAGCCCCCCTGCCATGGGCAGGGACACCTCCTACCAGACCAGGTTGCTCAAAGCCCCATCCAGCCTGGCCTTGAACCCCTCCAGGGATGGGGCAGCCACAGCTTCTCTGGGCAACCTGTTCCAATGTCTCACTACTCTCACAGGAAAGAATTTCATCCTAATATCTTATCTAAATCCACCCTTCATTTATTTTTGACAAATCTTTATAAGCCTAAGAGTTTTATTTGTTTTATTGCAGTCTCACATTTTTTAAAATGTACGTTCCAAACACCCTGTAAAAAAGAACTAGATCCTGATTCCCACTCATTTCAACATAGCTAGCTACACACTCTGAATACACAGGTTTAACAGGAACTCAACTGCAAATCATCAGCAAAAAAGCAGTGAAGCTTGTGCCTCCTTAAAGTATCTCTACTCAGATCTCCAAAAGTATATCAGCACCTGCTCTGAATTACTTGTGCCTTTTTGGTAAATCTAATTCCAGAACAAGAGCCCTGAGATGCCATTCCTGATGGCATGAATGCATCCAGTCCATTTCAGTGAAAATTCAAACATATTAACTTAAAGAAACTACAGTGGATTATCAGCCTTCATACGGTTACCAAGTTTTAGTGTGAGACACCTCAGAAACAATGTTAGAAATCATGTTTATACCACTACAAGATCATGCCTGTCAAAGTGCTGAGTTTCTTTATATGTAGAAGTGGTGAACAGGGCTTTGGGGGAATGATCATTACTTCAGGAAAAGCTGCCTCTAACGAATGAGGTTTCTACAGCAGAGGTAACTGGGTAGTTTTCATATGCTATACAAATATTGTGAAAATAACCGAGGTATTTTGAAATTTTAGTTGAACTTGAAAGCACTTCTCTGCTTGTTCATTCTGAGTCATCTGCTGTTGTTATACATCATCATTTGGTTAAAGCTTCTTGTTAGAAAAATCAGGAAAAGAATAGATTTCTAATCCTTATCTTCTGAATGTATGGACATGCACATGTTACTGGATGTGCCAGCTCTATAGTCAGAAATACTTATAATCAGGAAGAAGGAAGAAATACCTGATTGATGCCTAGCGACTCCAGTGCAACTATTTGAAAGAACTTAGTGGCATGAGCTGCAGCCTTATCAGCTGGAAGTGTTTTTCATTCTGTTAATAAAGACTGAAACTAAGATATGGGAAGATTTGTCTTCTATGATTACACTGCTGTTGGCACTACAAAGGAAAGCACTACTTGACAGATTAAATACATAGCTGCCACTAGAAGCTAATACAAAGTATATTATTGTTTAATATTTCTCTCTGGTATGGTTTTGAGGGTCTGACCAGGACTGCAAGAGCCTTTAAAATAATGTTTTGAAAAAGTGTGTACACACAAGAGTAATATCTGTGCATTTAGACTACCACAAAACCAGACAGAATACACAAAAAGAACCTGAAGACAGCAGGAGTTGTACAAGATTACATAGCAGATCAGTTTTAAATTTCGAAATAGCATAGTTTGGAAAAACAGATATTTGGAGTACTTGCAGAGTTCCAGTCCAGGAGAATTAACTTTCCAAAGTTTGAAATATCCACTCAACATTGCTTTGGCATCAAACACGTTTGATTGGCCCAGAGATATAGATAAATGAGTTCTGTACCACCTATGTTTTCTTCTGGAGATGATTACAGTATGTACAGTATGTGTGCTATATGAGACATCTCAAGCAGCAGACAATGTAAGAATGGGAAAAAAGTGCCATCCCAGAACTACACATTAGTTATATTATATCCCCAGATACATGAATAGGGTTTTTTTTGTAACCCAACAATTTAGAATAGATGTTATCCACCTCCTTAGTTGTGACCAGTCAGAGTAAAAGCCTTAGTTAGGATTTTGATTGCTTTATATGTACAGTACATACAGCCTAGTACTTTTCTTTTTTCTTTCCTGCTTTTTCATAACTAAAGGAGATTGTGTATAGCCTGTGGCATCAGTCAGTCTAAGTCTGCTTCTGTTGCAGGTAGCACTGAGGATTAGAACCTCTGAGGACGTGAAGTTATGCCTATGCCATTACAAAGTAACAGAGTTATACCTATGCACATCTGAGAAGGCTTAATCTACATCCCTTAATCTACAGATTAAGGATTAAAGGATTAAGATCCCTTAATCTACAGATAGACATAATAGTGGTGAAAATGTGGTCAAACACTGATTTGTTCTCCTGAAAGGCTCCAGATGCTTCACCCTGCTAAACGTTCTCAGAACATTCTTTACAGCCTCTGTATTCTAAACTAGAGCACAAAAATTCAGGTAAGAGAAGAGAAAACCGAAAATAAATTTCTTCTCCTCCTGTTTGTGGACTTTGCATGAACCCAGACCTCGTTCATAACCTATCAAGATGATAAAAGACCCCATCTCAGCAGATTGAAGAGTCAATAACAGTAAATTTTGCCTTATAAATTATTTTTGTTTTCACCTTGGGCACGCTCTTAATTAGCAATATATTCATGATGTGTCTTAACCATTACGATTACATAAAAATGAAGCCAAAACCCAGAGATCAATTTTTATGACTGAGATAAAGGAAACTTTATTGACTTGTGTGTTGTGTTTTAATTTTTGTAACATAAGAAAAAAAATCTGTAGATGTCAACGAGGAATCCCAGAGCTCCATTAAAAAAAATGTAAAGAAAATTATAATGGGAATCACCACCAAATTAGGGTCACACTATCAATAAGTTAGCTCTCAAGAAAGCAAACTTTACTTACACTGGAACAAATAAACAAACACACATTTCTTGCAGGTCTTTATTTCTGTAAATGTTTGATAGTTATTCTATTAACATTGTATTTTTGGTGTTATTCCACATCACTGACTTCTTCATTTCTGATTATAGAAGGTTGAGAGGGTTGCCCATGCCTGAACACAGAATAACATTTAATCTATTTATTCAAATTGTCTTAAGTTTTTATACTTCTGTTCTCCTGTGCAATGAATTTAAGGAAGGAGAAAAGGGTTGAAAAGCCTGTTCAAGATTAAGTGCCCTGTTAGTTTCTTTATTACAGTAATGAATCTTTGCAAACTTCATGTGGTAAGACAGGAATAGGAGCAACCATATGTACTTTTTTACTCCTTCTAAGTGTATACCTAAACACATTATATATATGATACATGCTGTAACACAGATGCACTGTGAGCTTAGATGTAAGCATATAAGTGTGGGGGCGGGGGGGTGTAGGAGGGGAAACAGCATTAAGTAAGAATGAAATATTTATTTTCTGACATGTCAAAAACTAAGATAATTCCTCAGTTATTGACTACATTACAATCTACATTTTGGCTACGATTTTCAAATGTTCTTGATATCAGTTTAAAACTGTTCCTAATAAAAGGTAATGGAGATATTTCTAAAATCTGCCAAAAGTCTCTTTTTACATATAAAGTAGTATGCAGTAATAGTGTACAGTATTGATTGAGAGCTTTTTTTTGTTCCTTAAAAGATTAAAAAACTTTACACCACCAGAATGGCCATAAGATTAAAACAGACTAAAAACCCCTAGGAAAACCCAACCCCTCCCAGCAGCAAACTCCCACAGAAATAATATAAACATTTATGGCTGATTTAAATCTTTGACTAACTCTTTGCAGTGGGTCTGATTTCAGTTAAGTTGTTTGCAAACTCTACACCTTTTATTAATGGTGTCATTTCTATGGAATGTGCTTTGTTTTTGTTTTTGGGTTGGTTTTTTTTTTTTAAATCTGAAAGGAAGTAAACTGAAGCTACTTGGTTTTCAAATTTGTAAGCTATTCTCACCATCAGCCTCCACAAAACAAACAAACCTGGCACGTACAACAGGAAAAGTCAACCTTACGTGAGTCTGGCTTAGCTTGGTGAGCCTGACCAACATCCTTTCAACCAAGTATCCACCTTTTCAAATTTTTTTAAAATTTCCCAGGTTCTGGGTGATGAGTTAGAGCCATAGCCACACAGTGAAGGTAAAACTGCAATGAGCAGCTGCGATCCAGCACACTCAAGGGGCACCAGGAAGGGAAATATGTCATAGAATTGTAGAATCATAGAATGGTTTGGGTTGGAAGGGACCTCCAAATCATCTAGTTCCAACCTTCCTGCTTTGGGCAGACACCTCCCACTAGACCAGGCTGCTCCCCCATAAAGGGGACCGTGAACATTTCCAGGAAAGGGGCATCCACAAGCAATATCAGCAAGAGCAAGAGGCTTCTCTCAGATGCAAACAGGTTTAGTATTTTTCTGCCTTCTTAATGACACATGAGAAATTTTGTCATTGTTCATCTTACTACCTCGCATGAAAAGCATCAATGAACTGAATAGAAGAAATTACAAAAGTATAAGAAAACCCCAAAAGAGTAAGAGCAGAATGCCAGTAATGTTTTCTTTTTTATATAAAGATCCACTTGAGGCCATTGAGCTAATTTCAAAGTACAATATTAAGAATCTCTTAATCTATCATGCAGTTCTTCATAGAGGAAAAGAAAAGGTCGGTTCAATAATCAAATCCCAAGTCAGCTGCTGTGATTACTGTGATTCCCTTTTTTGATTTTGATAAAATAGACCCTTTCCCTTTGGGGGTTGTACAAGTCCAAATCAATGAACCAAAATTGGTTCCAACACACCAATTTTGGTTCATTGATTTCCAGGCTAACATTCCTTTTATTCACGAGACAAAATCTCTCAATCTGTCAGTAATATCTATAGCCCTTTTTTGGGGGGAAATTATTTCAAATATTTTGTCTTATTTTAGTTCTTCTTCTATCATTAGTAATTGTTTCATATTATTGTTACATTTTTACAGAAGCTTACTTCTCACAGCTGAACACTCACATAAGGTGTATTTCAAGGTACAATACTGCAAGTCATAAACTATATTAAACTTGAACTTGTGTTACAAGTAAGAGTTTTTATTGCTGAGGTAAGAAATATAAAAATATTCTAAATAGGCAGCCATGGTAGGCTTTTATCGTTTATGAACAAAATGGAACAAAGTTATATGCACAACCAAGAAAGATTAAACTTTCTGTTCCAAGGCTATTATTGGGAAAGGCAGATATACTTTTAACTTTGGTATGCTTTAGATTTGCAGGAGAACGTGTAACTTATTGCTGCAATTGAAAGACTTTATTCGAGCCAAGTCATACAGTTCAAATATGTATTTTGATGAGCTTACACCTTATTAATGTCATGACAAGATAAATGAAAAAAAAATGCTTTTCCCAGAACACAAATGTTTGGGTTTTTTTTCCTTTATAATGGCACATACAAGATTTTCACAATGTTAAAGATGAAAAGTCACAATTACTTGATCCATTTGAATTTCAGTATAATTTTAGTTTTTCTTCTTTAAAAAAAAATTAGTATTCCCTTGCATATCATGGCAAATGTAACAGTTATTTGAGAAAAGTTTTGTATCTTGTATATGAAAATATGTGATATCAGAAATATCTTTCATTTTATGGCCTGAATGTTCTCTTTTAAAACCTAAAAAACTAGAAAAAAATGAGTAGGGCAATAAAAATTATCTCAAATTCCATTTTAAATCACCATGTGTAGCTGATTTTGATTCCTACATTTTATGTGTTTTGAAATGTCCTTTTAATGTTTTTTCAAAAGAACTTCAGAAGAAATGCATACTCTGGTTCAATTATTGCTTTTAAGAGACTATGAAATTAACAAAAGGCAAGTGATCATACATCGATGAACTTGAAAATACGTATTTCAAAGGATAACAGAAAGAT
This sequence comes from Scolopax mira, assembly GCA_004320125.1. NCBI lineage: Eukaryota > Metazoa > Chordata > Aves > Charadriiformes > Scolopacidae > Scolopax > Scolopax mira. The sequence goes on from BJBW01008002.1 coordinate 40,891, forward strand.
AAGCATCTGTTATTTTGAATGTATCCGTCATTCTAAAAAGAAGTAAAAGGCTCAATTCATTGTAAATTACTTTGACTGGTAAGCCAGGAATGCTACACAAAATGGAAGAATTCCTCTTCTGATCATTATTTCTGTGTTTAATAAGTTTTGTTTTGCATCCTGGCTTTATTCCTAACCAGAGAAAGAATATTGCATATGTACCTTGCATTTTGAAAAAAAACGTTGTGGTTTTTTGCATGCATATTAAAAGGATGTTTTAACAGATAACAGTAATAAATACACATCTCCCATATATTTCATTGGACCAATTTTTCCTTTTTTCTATTCCATTTTATGTTGCTTTTTCATTTTCTCATCCTGGTTTGATTCAAAGCTAAGAGTTGTGAACTGTGTGACTTCCATAGTTTTGGTAAACTCCAGGATGGGACCCTTAAGTAAGTGTTAACGAGGGACTACATATCTGTTTTAATTTCATGCACAGCATATGAACCCTACATTGTATTTATCACTTCATTTCACTGATTCTGACTGTTGATTTTGCTTAGCACCCCTGGCTAAGGCACTCTAAACTCAATTTTAAATAGTACAATAAAATGATTTACAAAAAATAAACACAATGACAGAAGTAAGAAAGGAAATAGAGAGAGTACAAACAAAGTTTATGAAAGGAGAGGTGAAATAGAAATAATAATAGGAGAGAAGAGGCGACTGTTTGGTTGAAGAGTTGCTGAGAATAAATGAGCTTTTGGAAGAGATTTGAAAGAGCACACTGATGTAAGAGAATGAATTGAAAACGGGAGCTTATTCTACAACAGGCAGGCAAGAAAGAGTGTGTGAAGTCAGTAAGGATGAGAGAATTAAAATTGCCTTTATGTTCTTGTTTTTTGCATCTCAACAAACAACATTCAGCAACCAAAGGTTAATAACAAGCAACTTGTCATAATTGCATAGCTCTCCTCCCAAAATGGCACAGCAGCAGCAAGGCAAAACATTCATGCTTGCCAGCTACGACATGCCTTGATAATTCCAAAGTAATACTGAGAAAGCTAGAAATAGATTAATAGAGAGCATAGCAAATGGAAGGAATGATAAACAAGCAGACCACAGACTATAACCAAAACCTGCCCAGAAAGAGTGACAAAAAAGGAAAGGTTCACTGCTGCTACATGAACTCTGACAGCCTATTTAAGGGGCTGTTAATATGTGTGAGACACTGGATATAAACATTGAATTTCTTTAAAGAATTTGTTTACTTACTGCAAGTTCCTCAAAACTGTATCAGCCTGGTTTCCTGGTTTCTGATGACAGCACATTTGCCATTGTGGTCTTTGTAGCACAGCAAGGAAGAGGGCAATTCCAGTGTCTTATACATCATCAGAATTGACACACACTTGCTGATTACAGAATAATTATTAATGCCAGTAATATCTGAAAGAGAAAGAACACAGCTTGAGGTTTCTGATACAAACCTGACCTTGTTACAAATAGCACAATGAATACCACCTACATCTTACATGAGAGCTACATACACCTCGTATGAAAAACAAAATGGAGCATAAATGTTGTTATCAGGATTTTTTTTCAGTGTTGGTCTTCTCATCATATTTTTATGCTTGAAATCTAGGTGAGAAAATCAAGTAGACATGGTAAGCAAAGACAGCTGAACTGATAAAGGCCCAGTGTGTAAACAACCACTGTGCAGCACACTGCACCAAACACAACATGTATAAGATGTAGATCATGTAGTTTGTGCAGAAGGAGAAAAATAACCTAAGCATCACTGTTCTTCAGCTCTCTTTTTCCAGTATAAATGTAGCCCAAACGTTTCTGGGGAGATGTTGGAGTGTTTAGGCCAAGATAAAATCTACATAATGTTAATAAATTGTGCAAACAAGTAATAAAATTCTTAGTTTGACATTGTGTTCTGTTAGAAAGATGTACTGCTTCTAAAAGTTGTTAAATACCTGAATTTTTGTATGTAATTTCTTTTAATATGGTAAGTGGGTTTCCAAATAGCTGTATGTGGTATTTCAATTTCCCCTAGCAAGAGCATTTATTTTCCTTCCTGATATTAAACTCTGATTTTCTTGATGCAATGATAAATTCTCTGGATTGTTGCCTTACAAATATTTAAAAGGGAACAGAAGAATACATAGGTCTTTATAGCAGAATTAGTATTTTCTAGGCCAGAGGTACTATTTGCTAGGCCTCATTAAGACATCAATAGGGGCACAGTAGCCCAAGAATCAAATCTTGACAGCCCAATAAAGCAAACTGATGGGTTTTCTCCTTCTCTCTTCTCAAAGCAAGGATGTTATATGGTATCAAATATTGCAGGAATTCCCCAGGCTGGTCCTGCCTGGAGAAACAAGAGAAGTTGTGTAGCATGAGTCATTCTTAACCCATCCCTCTTCATAACATCTTTTCCTTTTTGTGCCCCACCAGAACCAGTCTGTCATTTCAGATGTCTTCTCTCAGGGTCCAGCAGACGTAACAGTGTCAAGAGCACCTTGCTAGTGAAGCTGGAGGATAAGCATTAAGAATCCTCTTCCTTTGGGAACTAGTCAGTCATTTGCAGAAGACTTCATACCCTGCCACTGCTAAGGCCAAGAGGTGGATTTTTTTTTTTTAATAGAAGCAAGAATTTGCCATCGCTTAGCACCAAAAATCACACAAGAAAGCCCTTGCTTCTACTAGTGTCACAGGTAAAATTTCCATTGGCTAAAACAGAGCCAGACTTTCACAACTTGTCCTATTGTAACAGAAAATCCAAAAAGTTCTCAATGTCAATCACTGATAATCCAGGTCAACCCAACAGAAAGTATGGACAGTTTTTCATGTAACCAGCATAGACAAGCAAGTAAAGATGCTTATTGATCATGCAGAGGTTCAATTTTAATGTAGAGTTTCATTCAGAGCAAAAAAACCCTCACACTGCATATGCTTATATATTTTTCATAAGGACCCTAATATTTCATCCTGAAATTTTCCTCTAGAATGTAGTAGACCATGCTAATTCATTGTAGAGAATGATAAATGCTTTTTTTCCCATGTGGTTCAGTGCACTGATATCACAGTATCAACATGGAAATGAAAGAAAAAAAGTGGTATCCTATGGACTCATTTCAAAATTCTGTAGGCAGTCTATCCTCCTTATTTATTTATTTATTTACATAAAAATACAATTAGTGATAATATTCTACTGATTGAATTGGTGTTTATTTAGTTTCTGGCACGATCTTTTCACTCTACATGCAGCTTACATGACTTTTCATGAAACAGTGATGGGAAAATGGTGGTTTTCAGACCTATTAATTGTTTGTTTCTACTCAAATAAAAGACATATAATAGAATACAAACACTGTACAGTTAAATAACTGGATAAGAATATCTGGTTTGGTGATTTAACCCAAACCATTTTATGATCCTATGATTTGCTTTCCGGGTTTTGGTGGTTTTGGCGTTTTCTTTTTTCTTTTTTTTTTTTTTCCCTATCTCTTTTTTTCCTAAATATATAGAGAAACGGCTTAAAAATGTTAATTACAGAACTCAGCATATTTGCGTATAACAGTTAGAAAATAGTGCTCTGATGCGGTGTCTTTTCTAGCTAAAAAAGAAAGACTATCAGATATTACATGATGTAGGACAATACAGTGTTATTCCAGATGATATTGACGTGTTTTGTCCATAAAATGTGCTGAAATCGGTATTCAATTCAAAAGAAAATCCCAAGATCATTTGAAACAACGATGGTTGAAGTATGTGAATAAAGTAGCATTTGAAATTTATCGTTTCACAATTGCACGATCTCTCTAATGCTTAAGAGAAAGCTCTTATGCTGCTCAACCTACATTCTCTAAAACATGCTTTTAGAAGTTGTGTCAGATTCTGAGTAAAGGTATCACATCATGAATTTGAAAACATGTGATATAAAGCCACAATATAAGGCACTGGTGCTTATGTACAGCACCAGCCTTACCTCGAATTTACATCAGTACAAGCAACTTCAGACAGTAAAATAAGGCCTTGCACTTTAGAAAGTCATCTGTGTGGTTCCTGGCTCTTGAGGAAAACCATCAGGCTCAGTAACAAAAGAAGCAGCCCTTCAGCCCAGGCAGTGGCAGAGGTTACGCAGGGTCCCTGCAGCCACCTCTTCCACCAGTGAGACTTGGGGTTGATGAGTGATGAGAGGCCAAGTGGTGCTCAGACACACAGATTCCCTCTGCAGAAAGAATGCTGCGCTAGTTAAGCGAACGGGATTTCAGAGTACTTCAATTTGCAGAGGCAGCTCTAACTGGCCTTAGGCTTTGGTCCAAGATACCCATTTTGCATCAAATACATAGTGAATGAGCAGTGTTTAAGGAATTTATAGTCTCTTAAAGTAATGTTTTGCTAAGAAGAAATGGAATAAATAGGTTTTTCCAGTCCAGTTGGTGCAGGCACCCTTTCCCAGTTTTCCCAGATACATAAATAAAAATAAAGGACTGAGGGTGACTTGCAGTAAAATGTTTCAAACCAAGAAATGCCTCTGAGAAACAACTCAGCTGAGGGGCAGGGGCAAAGGCTAGTGGTGGTGGGGTGGGGGGATCAGTTTCATGTAAATGGTTATTATTGATTATACCTCATTTAATGAATGGAAACTCTAGACAGATAATATGAAGTGTAGACAACATTCCCAGACCCGGTTAGGAACAATAAGCTTCTCAAAAGAGATATTGAATAAAAAGAATTATTTCTTGACATTTTCTCCCCTTCTTCAAATGTCAAGTTAATTTTTTCCAGGTTTTTACTTATTAATGTGGCAGATCCTATCCATCATGTCATGCTTACTCTTATTTTGTCAGCAATTCAAGCCAGAGATACAACTCAAAGTAATCGCATTAAATGGTCAAAAGCAGGGTAGCTTTTAAAATACATTGGCTGTAAAAATATAATTTTCCCCAAGTTTTTGAAAAAATTTTATTGCAGTATTTTTTGGGGACACAACTACTTATCTGACCAGCTTTAGACATGTTACCATAATCTTTTCAAGAGTGATTTTCATGTCAATAATTAAATACACAAATGATGCATGCAAAAGTAGATTTTGGTAAAACATTGTCTAGTTATTCTTGCAGTTGTCAATTATTTATAATATTTACTCGTGTAATATTTGTGTGTTAATCACAATTAATCAGAAGATTTTACTTCTAACTATAGCTAACGCTTCTGTATATATTTTTTCATGTAGACCAAGCATTCTTCTCATGAGATTGCTGTATGATATGATTTCATAACACAGTACATGTCTTTTACCAGTATTCACTGGTTTGCTTTGCTGGCTTGATTTTAGAATGACAGCGAGGAACTAGATTTTTCCAATCCTGACTTTCTTCGTTGGATCTATTGGCGGCAATGGCAAAGTTGTTAAAGCTGTGGGTATGTTGCTGCTTCTACTTCTAAATCATTAAGCCAGCAAGTATTAGAAGAATTATTTGCTGCATAGGGTTAACTGAGAAATTAGCTGCAGTGCATTAGAACTGTAAGAAAGCTAATCTAACAGTTGTTTAGTTCATCATGATAGTTGTTACCACCTAGTTTCAGGTGCATGTTTGGGGTTTTTCTGAAGCTGGTTTCTAACTATGCAGCCAAGACAGAATAATTTTAACAGTGAAGCTGCGTTTAAAAAAAGGAAGATAGATTTATAGAGCAATCTTTCAAAGTTATATTTTACTCTGCATAAGAGGGTACTGACCTAAATGTACTGACTGCACACAGTTTGATGCATCTTATGACATAAGTCTGGGGCACTTTTCAGATGCCAGGTCTGTACAGAAGATGACTAAGCAATGCAATCACATTTTAACATGGCAAGTAAAATGTGTGGACTGCTGCACTTTCTTGAAATACTGGTAAAATCAAAGTGAAAAGTGGTATGGAGCTGCTTGCTCACCTTTGGCACTACCTAATAGTGCCAGAATAGTGCTAGGAATACTTCCTAGCTTCACAGCAGCCTAAGGAAAGTGCTTCAGCACATGTATGGAAGAAATAAAGAAATGCAGTTAGCATTTAGCATTGGAGAAAGTCCAGGTGATGTTTGAGAGTCTGCTAGACCACTTATCTGATGTATGCAGGCAGAAAGAATCCTTGACTAACAAAAAAATCATTATGTCTGTCCTTACAGAAACTAAAGCAGAAGAAAAGAAAAATTACTCTCATGTGAAAGCAATGTAATGCCACATAGTTAAATCATGGGCTGCTGATATGCCATCTTACGTAAATTATATATATATAGGACAATGAATGTGCAAGAGACTTATATAAACCAAAAATAGCACTCAGACACCCTAGATTTGCCTGTGCAAAATCCAGCACTTTGCAATATAAAATTAAAGATGAGAATAACTAGCTCAGACACATAAATCAAAATCTCAACAGAACAGCCAATTCCTATTCAGTCCAGCTTGCTACAGCAATTTCTTTATCCCCAGTAAGACAATGTGTTGCAATCCACAGTTATCTTAGTCCTCAACCAGCTCTTCTATGGGTTTGGAGAAATGCTGGGAAAAGAGAGTGGGCATCTTCAACAGATAGGCAAAAATTGGTAGTATAATTCAGACAGGTCAGGAATGTCAGTTTTGGAATCTGGAAAATAGTTATTTAAAAATAAAAGGATGAAGAAAAAATAGTTCCTTATCCATGTGATGACAGTGTATTTGTTATATTTGGGTTTATCTACAGTGATATATATGTCTGGGCAAGGGCATTAATCATTAATATCTACAGGATGCAATGTTCTTATCTTACTGCAGTATCCATAACCTTTGGAAGGAAACTGTGAATTTAATATGTTTGGGTAGAAGAACCTATGAGATATTTATATATTTTAGATTATATAGCTTTCTGTAAGAAGTGTTCTCAAAATGTGCATAGGTTTCTTTGTGCAGCTCTTTCTGACAGCTAAGTGATGACACTAAGAATTCCAGAACTTTGAAATGAATTTGCTGCTCAGATTTATTTTTTTTAATTTCTTCAGTGAATGACTCTTGGTTAACAATAAGTTCATTATCATATAGAGATCTGTGAATAACAGCAGTTTCTAGTTTGCTTTTTGCTAGTCAGAGCAGTTTGTCAGAGAGCTGACATTCAACTATGCTAATAAAGTTGTATTATCCCTGAATCCTGATTGGATACCTAATTCAATAACTAAGATGAAGTATATAGTGATTTTTTTTTTTCTTTTGGTAGTTGATAAAATTCAAGCTGTCATAATGTAAGTTCACCTTTCACACATCTCCATGTGAAGATGGCTCAAATTTATGAATGTTCATGGAAAGCAAGTGTAAACGAGAAACGTGCATATGAATCCTAACTCATAGTTTACTATATTGAATAGGAGTAGTATTAATTAATACTTTGTTCCATAGTCAAATCTGCAGGTGCTGTACACTGGAAGAGGTCCAGTAAGTCTCAGAATTTGGCTATGTTATAAAGTGTGCGTTGTGGGTTTTTTTTTTTTCTTCTAGAGATTGGTGACAGGGCAGATAACAACACTTTAATGAAAAACCCAGAGTGATGGAGAAGGGAAGGCAACATGGAGGACATGTGGGATCTGTTTAGCAGCAGCTCTGTTAAACAGGCTGAAAATAGGGTATATCTGAACTGGTTTCACACGAGAAGGTACCAAATGTTATTGCAGACAGAGATGAATCCCACAAGGTGGCAGACTAGGATGAAGGGTAAAAGCATCAAGCCCGGGCCTCTGCCCAATTACACTGTCCTGCTGATCACATACAGCCCAGATCATTCAAGATGTAATAATTACAGACACTGCTTAAATGACTCAGGATCACATTTAGAAACTATGATGCCAGCCTGATTCTCAGATCTTGTGACACTTTGCTGTTCCCCACTATTTTTGCTATAGGCAGCTGTTAAACTGCCTATGAAATGTGGGACATTTAGATACTTTATACTAAAAAAAGTTATGTAGCTAATCATGATTATGTTCCCAGCTTTGTCAGGGGATCTGTTGGCACGTAGTAGTCATCCATTCACTCTTTTGTATTGCCCAGCATCATTAATTGCTACCTCCTATTTACTGCACTTGTACAAAAAAAAAAATAGATTTTATCTTAAATGCATTAAGTGCCACTAAAACTGAAACAAAACACAATCAGATTTACAATATTATAGACTTTGCTTATTCTGTGCTTTTGCAATATATCGGATTTGTGGAGTAGCTCTTCATCAAAGTTGATCAAAGCCTAGGGCAGCCCATTTTCCTGTCATTTGCTACTATGAGGGCACTTTTGTACCAAGAAGCCTTCTTCCCAGAATGTCATAATTGCCGCAACCAGTTTCTTTTTATTATGTGGCATTTCCCCTCCGTGAATATATCACTTCAATGAATTCACAAACCAGCTCTGTCTGGTTCAAATCCATGAACCTACACTTATGATAAGATAATGAATGCACACTCATCAAGCAGAACCATATTGAAAGTGCTGTGGGCAAATGTACAGTACAATAAATTTTGTTAAATGAAGATGATGTATTTTTAGTGGCGTATCACTTCTCAGAGGGATTTGTTCACTGATTTGTTCACTCGCTACACACCACAGAAGGATGCTTTTGGTCACTGTGTGTTCAAAGTGATAAAGTAAAATGGAAAACGTAAATAATGGCAACATTAATGGCATCAGATTTAATTAGTGACACTTGGGAAAGCGCACAACAGTGTACAAAACTGATTTGAACTGCTTCATATGTTATCATAAAAATTTTATCAGTAAGTCATATAATGCCAGACTAAAATTTAGGTGGTTGAAACAGCACCACAAAACATTAGTTTTACACATATAGTAAAGGAGCATATCTGCAAGTTTTAGTGTCTCAAACCACGGAAGCCAGGAGGCTGTTTTCCCTGTTAGTAAAAAAAGCAGGAAAATAGAACTCCCTACCTGTCCTTAGACGGGTGGATGAAAAACGCTTTATTTACAATAATTGCTGTATTATTACAGCTATATAGTGAACAGCAATGAGATGTCCAAGCAGCTTTATGAAATATGTAGCTCTTCATATATATGATAGATTTAGACTGGACATTAAGAAAATTTTTTTACAGTGAGGATGGTGAGGCACTGGAAGTTGTAGATGTCCCATCCTTGGAAGTGTTAAAGTTTAGTCAGGTTTGACAGGGCTTTGAGCAACCTGTTCAAGGGAAACATGTCCCTGTTCACAGCAGGGAGGTTGGTTCAGATGATCTTCAAAGGTCCCTTCCAACCCAAACCATTTCATGATTCTGTGTGATTATTATCTTAAGAAAACATCATGGTTTGGCAAAGGGTATGTGCAAGAAAGGGATTGTCTCATACAGGCTTTCAGAGTCAACTTCAGCTCTAGTTTGATTACTCAGGAGACTCTCAGATATGCAGACTCAGGATGTGGGCATAATGACTGTAAAAAGGGATGTTAAGGACAAAAAAGACTGAATGTCCACAGACTGTCTTTCTGAGACCTTAAATGACAGCTCAAAAAATGTGCATTCCTCAGTAGATGTGCAAGATATTTAGCATCTCTAGGGTCCCGTGGAAAACAAACCCCTTGATTTTCCAAAACCTTTTGGCATAGCTTTTACCTATGATTTCTATTCCAAAAGGCCATTAAGGGTTCCATAACACAGTCATTTTACAATACCAGATGAATGATGGACATTTCCCATATAATTTATAAAGCATAAAATTTGCTCTGTGACCTACCATGCCTGGAAAAGTTTGTAGCAAGGGTCGCCACATCTCACAGAAAGACAAGTGCTCTGCTTTTTCTCTAACTGAAAATTTGTCCTGAGCAGGAGTGTCAGCAAATTGCAGGCACTATGATATATTGTCTAACAGAGAAGAATTCATTCGGGAGCAAACAATAAACTGAGTTCAAAACTCCATTGTGCTGCACAAATCAGATCTGTTATATAAGGCTATCTCTCTTAACAATAACAAGCCTGGACCAGCTGCTAAACTGCTCATTTTAGACATAGAGAAAATCTACTTAGTTTCTTAAATCTTATTGATGCTAATGAATGAACAAGAACCCTTGTTCATGTTTATAATATACAGAGAATGTTAAGTTGTGATTTGATGAACCCGCAACCATTTATTGTTGTTTAGACAATTATTCTATCACCTGATGACCCCTCCCCACCTGGGAAGGGGAATTGGGAAAAAAACAAGGAAACCTGAGGGCTAAAATATTAACATATTTAATAGAATAATACTAAATAATTAACATTAATAATACCAAAGAACCAGTATTGATCCTGATACCACTACAAAACATACCAGGTTTATACTCAGCCAATTCTATTAGTAGGAAGCTTTAAGTCAAAATTATTAACATCTTTTCCAAATATTCCTAAGGAGAAAAGCTCCAGATAATCACTTCTATTTTGAAGCAAACCCAGGATAAATTAATCTTTCATAATAATACAAAATCGTAAATAATCTTGAATTACCTATAACCCAGGACTGTAACCTTGAATACTTAAAATTATTACTTAGTTTGGGATAAATTTCAAACAGCCATTGTTCTGCCAAGCCAAAACAGAAGAGAAGACATGGAAGAGAAAAGACAATATGATCAGCATTTTTAGATCAGGAAATGATTTCCACACCACTGTGTCAAAAGCTTTCTCTGCAGACAGAGACTTGATGCATGCTGTCAGTTGTCGAGTCAATTGTTCTTAACATACATTAATCAAGAGCAGAGACTATAATGAGCTCCCAAGAAGATTTTTAGGAGCTTAGCTAATAGTCAGGTTAGGATGATTCAGGTTTCTGTGGACAATGTTTCAACTTAAAATATGAAAGGCAGCAAAGCAAGGTCTAGAGGACCAGGTGGGAAGGAGGTTTCAGTTCTGAGAACAGCTGTGCTCCATGCAGAGTGTTTCTGGAATTGCAGAGAACAGCAGAACTAAGTATCTATTACCCCAGCCTGCCATTCTGCAGTTGCTTGAGACCATTTGCTATAATAGCCAACGCAGCTTTTAGGAACAGTTGTTTAGCAAGGCAGGTAATGACATTAATAGCAATGAGAGAAACCACTGATCATTACATATATCTTGCTATATTCTGCCTATTCCTCGTGATTCTGCCTTGTAATTCCTTGTGAGGGCATTTAATGGTCAGCAAACATGAAGTGCCTGTGAAAACTGTAATTCCCCATTCATTCAAATACTGATTGAGCTAATTTCAATTCAGCTTCAGCAGAGAAAATTCCTACTTTCTAATGGTCTACTCCTACCTTCATTGCATGCTGCCATTGACTTTGATGAAAACAAAATTGAGTACAGTGATTGGCAGCCTTTTACTACTGAGTTGCAGTCTTGAGTCTATCTTTATTTCTGTTATTAACACTAGGTATTTTCTATTCCTTCTTTTCATGAAAAATGAGTTAATGAATTGATTAATGAAACTTGTGTTCCAGTTTATTTACATGGGAGTTTGCGTACCTGTTGCTAATTACAGTGAGATTAGTAAACTCAGAAACTGCATTCAACTCCTCAAAACAGAAAGGTTATGGCCAGCTACTCTCAGCCTTCCAAAAGGAAAGCCCATTCTGCTACACTTGCTCAAGCCAGTCTCAACACATGCAGAATAACAACAGCCAAAACATATTGCATCTTTACATGATCTTTTGAACTAGGCATGATGTGTTTAATAAGATTTATGGGTCTTCTTTAGTTCCATTTTACCGCTGGTAATTTGTATATTCAGTATATTTTGGTGGAGAAAGTGATGCTCTAAACTTATTCACACGCTTTTATAAAGTCAGAAATAAACTCAGTTTGCTCACAGTGATCATGCTCAGCTGTTCATTATTTTATTTCGCTGCCATGGACTTCCACATGGGAATTGCAGAAAGTTCCTACTAGCATTGTATATGATTATCTGGAAATAACATACAGGATACCACTTGCCATAATCAGTGCTTCAGTATTGATTTCAGCAAGACATTCTATTTGATTGAAGTTATTTATGCTTTAATAATTCTCCTTCAAAATTAGGTTGATGAAAAAAATTTAGGTGGCAAAGGAGACAAAATAATGCTACTGCACTAATGCATTGTGTTCACTTAAATCATTAGCCTGTAAGAGAAAGTAATAAGATGAGTGACACAAAACCTTAGAAATAATAACTTTTATAATACCAAACATGCCTTATTATATTAACAGTAACAATGCAATTAGACTTCTAATCAATGTTTTTGAAGCAGTATTTGTCAAAAAACACATAATATACATTTAAAGCTGCATGTGCATATCAGTGCCCTCTGCTGGATAGAGTAAGATCCAAACTGGAATTTATGATCAGGTCTTCAACCAACAGCTAGCTTGTAAGAAGTTATAGTTTATGTTATTCAGAACAGAAGGTGAAGGAAGTTCATACTTGGGTGGCACAATAAAAAAAAACAACTTTGGGATCTTAATTTCCTAGAGTTTTTTCCCCAAGGCTAGTTGCAAGTAGTTTAGATGAGCAGCTGACATCTTTCTGTCTTTCATCAAAGGAGTTGGCAAACATATATTAAATTTTCTCCTTATTTTTTCCACAAGTAAATGAGCATCAATACTCAAAGGATTTCACTGTGCAGAATTTCACCATGATATTTTATTTTCCTTTCTTCTTTAGTTGTATCCTTCTATTCTACCATTATATATTACACTAAGCCCCCAAAAGTGGCATTCAGAAATATTTATTAGCTCTTTAACAGAACCTTTATTGCTTACTGCTTTATTGCTGCTGAACTAAATTTCACAGAAAAGACATAAGTGCTGCCCCCACTTTACCTGCTCTGAGGATGAACAGCATGCTCTTACTTCAGGGCTGTTAATCTAACCAGTTCTAAATTCATTAAAAACTACATCCCAGTCTCAAATTTGGTCCAGATGAAGATGCTGTCTTCAGGGTAATTCATAGAGGCCACCTGTGAAAAAGGTTTTACTCTACCCTTCCCAATAGGTTGGACTGGGGAAACCAAACAGGTCAAAGGCAACATCAAGGAGCAAATGCATTAAGGAGCCACATCCTTGAGGTAATGTGTTGATTTGGTATTGCTATACAGCTCCCTTTTCCTCAGAATAGGAAGTTGTTTTTTTTTTTTTCCTTAAAGGAAATATGCTCCATTCTGGATTCCCTATCTGCTTTGATAGCAGTACTCTTCTTTTTCTACTTTGCTTGGATACAAATAACCATTTATCAGCTGCTTGTCAGTAATTAGCCATAGCACAAGGCAGCATCTTCCTCAGAGCCCTAAAATTAATCAAAAGCTGGGAGCTGGCTGCCTTGTTGGAGCTGGCTGCCTTATTAGATCTTTGCTGCATCCATAGGGACAGCAGCTCATAGTTTCAGATGGGTCCTACAGTACACTCAGTCTTGCTCTGCTTCACTCGGTGAAGCACACGTATGGCCAAAAAAGGCATTTCACACAACATACCACCAGCATTAGTCTTAGAGGCAGAGATGCACTGTGCCAGTGCAGTGTCCCCAGTCTCTGTCAGGCTTATGTCTGGTTTAGGTTTGCTTTGCAGAAGGCAGTGTCTCTCCTCACTCAAGTGGATGACAATTACAACTTTGAGATGCACTAACCAAGTAGAAGCCTCCACCCCACTCAGGAGGAAAATGCTGTGAAATGAAGGACTAACAGGGACAAGATTTCCTTGGACCTCAGCCATGTCTGGCTCACTTCTTCCATACAAGCATTGCCTCATTCCTCTTCCTCATGTTAAGCTACACACAGATAGTAACCTGGATGGATATGGTGAATGTCTGCACATAAATATGGCTGTGTTGTGTTTTCTCACTAAGGTATGTTTGGTCAGCCAGGATGCTGTACTGAGGCTAAGAGGCTTCTGTATTTCTCTGTATAAACTGAGCCTCTGCTTTCACCTCGGGTATTTATTCAATCAATGTCTTTTTTTATTTCAGTAAGGACAAGTTAAAAACTGAAGGGTGACTTGAGTTGGTCATGCACTTTTAAAGTATCTATAATCAGATGCTAGCTAATAAAACTGAGCTTTTTTGAATCAGTAATTAAAATTCCAAAACCTATATAACCTATATATATATCCAAAACCTATAAAAATCAGCTTCTATGGAGTTTTTTAATATTCATTATTCTAATCTTTCTTTAGCCATAGTAGTTAGAAACCTTATAGTTAATTTTGTGAGACAGCAACATGCATCTCAGTTGCCCAAATAATCAATAACACTTCTGCCTTTTTATGTAGACAAAACTGCACATTTTTTTTGGTTGAATGTCACTCGGGATAAGTAAATCTAGTCTGGAAATGTTTGTCAGCCAGACATGCCTCAACTGGTGATGATCAGCCATGAAAGCATTTGCAATTGAGCCTAATTAGTCTTTGAAGTTTAATCTTATTAAGCATCAGATTTTGCCAATCATCTGCAGCCAAGCTTCCCATTGAAATCAGCAGAACTATCATAACAGAAAAATAGTTTGTCTGACCCAAAAAGACTTGGGGGTGCTTTTAACTTTCTCACAAAATAAAGAAGACAACACTGCAACAGTTTAAGTTCTGGAGACCATCCTCACGGTTTCCTGTGTCACAGTGACACACATACTATAAACGACCAGACAGAGCTGTCTGCCTGACTATCAGCTGTTCAAAAATAAAAGGCATTAGAAGAGACAGAAAATGATCAGAAATCAATGAGAAGTCTGCAATGTTCTTTATCTGAGCTCTAGCACGTCATCAAAAGTAGGGATCCTCAGATGTAGAGGACAGAACAACACATTAGAAGATATCCTTTGTCTGTAAGGAGTCTGCCAGTGTAAACCTGTGGGTACTACACTGAAATTATGGCAGATATAACCAATTACCTTCATATGGCATTATATTTCTGTATTACTCATTATTTGTATACTTATTACTTAATTATTAAACAGGATAGCAATCTGAGTACAATTCAGGTACAAATATAGCAACAAAATAAAGGTCCTATGAACTGTTTGAAGGAGACCCACTGAATAGTAAATAATCATCTCTGAAGTAAAATATCAATTGATAATATTAAGAAAATTTGCAGCATCTCAGAAAATTTTAACCTGTTTTCTGCATCTTGTGGAAAGTTAATGAAAATTAAATGTTTGTACCAATTTGTAAATAATTTATAAGTATTGTTTTTATCAACCAGTATGTTAATAAAAAATGTTTTATAAAATACTTGAGATATGAAATGTGTCAGCAACTAAATATTTCAAGTAGTTCATTATTGCAAATGTTACTAGAAACATAGCTTTATTAGAAACCTAACACTAGAACTATCTTCCCTAACTTTACCAAATTAAAAGCAATGTAAATGTTCTATTTCTTGGAATGTCATACATACACCAATGTATATATGAATTTAAAAGCATTAAAAATCAGCAATAAAAGAAGTATATACTCTAAAATTGAATGTAGTAACCTCATTCTTTAGTACTGTGAGCATATTATTTTTATTAGTTAGCTATTACATGCAAATAAAGAATTTGCAAGAATATGCAGGAAAAATAATAATCATGAATAGGCCTTACACAGTAGGTGTGTTTAGACTTTTATTCCTACATTAGCTGTAAACATTTTTGAAATCTCTAGTTTATCAATAAATATACTTTTAACCTTCAGATGTTTCATGAACTGCAGCACCATGGGGTTATTCCTTTTTAGAAATGCATTGTCTTTACTCACTATTCATTATTTGATAGTTGTCTGTCGCTTTTTCTTTAATTTCCCAGATAAAGGTGTTCAATAGCCTCTTTCAGAAGCAGACCTGGCAGTATGACATACACATACAAAATTCCTTATATAACTGACTCAGTCAGGCACAAGGTTCTTTGTACACCTTACTTGGGACTGAAAAATACTGAAAGATACTATGCTGAAAAATAGAAGCTGGACATCAGCATGAACTGACTTCCTAATGTCATTATGCTGAAAAATGAATTGAATCAGAAATGAACAATTCATAAACACAACTTGGTTCAACATTTTTTCACAACATAATTTTCAGTGAAAATTATCTCTGAGTAACTATCCTCAATAAAGCCTGTGGATCTCCTAAATTCCCCCCAGATCATCAGCATCCGTGACATAGTGATTACTGAGCACAGCTAGAATCTGTGCGTTTTGTTTGTGAATCCAAATCCTTGACCTTGTTGATTGGGTTATAACATTTCCTTAACTCCAAAAGCATTTGCTTTTTCAAACAAGACCTTCATTAATAGTGACTAAATGTGATGATAATCTGAGAAGTGACTGGCAGATCTTGCGACACCACTGTTACCTCATTCCGTAATGTTCATAACGGATAATCATCCATGTCACAAAATGGCCCTGGCCCTACTTCTGTCGTGGTGAAAGTGCCCAATGAAAGACACCAATTCAGCCAATGTGAACATTCGCAGGCTGTAGCTTCTCTGCGCACAGCTTCTGGAGCTGGCTGTCTGATGCACTTCACAAGCATTACGTTGACTTAAAAATAATATATATTTTTTAATTTAAATATATTCATTTAGTTCATATAGCACTCTTACTGCAATTTGATATTGCCGTAAATGAAACATTTTCATTATACAATTTTATACCCCATGAATACAGAAATAACTGAAAGTCAAGGAATACACTTTATATCATTTGACAGTCACTTTGTTAGTATTGTTTTTGCTATAAATTGCCTTCTAGATATACTGCTTTCAGACTTCTACTTTCTGTCAGTGCATGGGGAGCAAAAGACAAAATCTGAACTATACTCTCACTACATTTAAAGTGGGTGAAATCTGCACCTGCTATGCAAAAGTTTGTGTTGTTTTAATAGTCAATGTATATACGTTGTAAATCAATGGCATTTTACTTAACATAATAGATGCATTTGTAAGATGTGTTTTTAAGAAATATTCCCAGACATTTTTGAGAGGAAGAATATTAGTCATACACTACAATTGTATCTAAAATTATCACTCAGAATTTAAAGCTAATATTACTAGGCACTGTACAATCATGTAAGATGGCCAAAATATAAGAATTAGTTGAATTTGGTCCATCATAGACATATGACCAGGTCCAAACCAGGAAAAAGAGATCATTTCTATATTCCAGAACAGTTTTTCCAGACAATCTGAAAATATTTCCATATCTTTTTTGAAGATAAATCAAAAGTATGCAATAAATTCTTTTGATTTATGAGATTATATACTGCACATATGCCACAGGCTCATTAACAAACAGTCAGATAAAGCATTATCTTCCCAAGAAAGATGGTCTAATGCTGCCTGCTATCATCTGCCTTAGATGATGCAGGCAAAATTGAACAACAGGTCAGGCCCCTCCACCAGGATCATCCTCAGAGTTGGAAAGATTCCAGGATTACAGCCCACTGAGAGGAAGGCTAAATGATGGAACACAAGACAAGGGCTGCATTAACCAAACATAGCCCTGCCAGAGAGTTATTCTGTGGAAAACAGTTGTTTCAGTATGACAATTCCTAGAGCATCACTGTCACACATAATTCTTTCTGGAAAACAATACTCAGCAGCAAAAGCTAGAGAAAGATCTGCAAGGAGAAGTTACGGTCTACTATGCACATGCCCAAAATGGAAAAGCAGTTTGTTCTGTGTCTCTTTCAAACGTCTCAAGCTGAAAGGTTTTTGTTTTAATTGTTATTCTTAAATCTATAAAATGTTTCAGCATCTAGACTAGTACTTGGATTTTATTGGTACTTTATATGTTTGACTCACAGACTCTGGAGGCACTGCCAGAACTTGTTGGGGTGTTTTTTTGTTTGGGGGGGGGGTTGGTTGTGGTTTTGTGGGGGGTTTTTTGCCTCACAGTTCTGATGCTTTTAGAGCTGCTTCCTCTACTATGCACTTTATGCTTTGTATAAACTTCAAATTGACAAAGTTACTGGAAAGCAAACCATAAACAAATATATTAAATTTGCAAAATTTGTCAATAAATGTAAGAGTTTGGTTTAGAGCAAAAATAGATCTTCTAAATTTTTCTTTATTTATTCAGCAAACCGTAGTGATCTTAAAAGCCATAAGCATTGGCAAAAGCTAAGAAAGGCTGTCAGACCTGGAGACTTCAGCCTTGACAGTGTACCCAGATCCAGACTTGCAGGCCAGATACAAGTGCATAAAGAGACTCTCAAGAGTACAAAAGCCAGCAGTTCTTAATATTAATGAAGATTTTTTTACTGCAGGATTAAGTGTTCTTCCTTTTCATGTAGAATTTATAATACAAAAACAAAAAATCACCATATATATTATTGAAAAATAAAGGGAAAAATACATTATATAGATATATGTTAGCATATGTATGGTAACACTCCATATAGAATTTACTTTATTTATGTAAAAGTCATGTGTCTAGTTCAAGCTGTTCATCCTGTCTCTTTTCCCCTTACCAACATAGTCACCTGCTGAATGACTCTTGAATCATACCAGTCTTAGATATTTGTCTGTGGGATGGGTTGAACTGCACTTTGAAGGCATTTATCTCCATAGATTACTAGGTGACCCAAAACAAGTAGCTTAAACCAGTTGCCTGACTTTTAGATCACATTATTTTCACTAGAGATGACATGACTACCACATCTTGCTTTCACAATCCTTTTCAAATTATAGCTATAGATTCTTCCCCCCCCAGCTGATTACCTTACTTTTGTGAAAAAAAATACACTTGGTTTATTCATTAGTAATTTTTTCTACAATTTTTTCTACATTGCCACGAGATGGCTTGGCATTGTAGTCTAATTATATACTTTGACCTCCATATTTAATTTAAACAAATGGAAAATAATCAAGTTTATTTATTCTAGATTGACTGACCTTTTGGTCTTCTAAGAGGAATATCTCCAAAAGGTAGTAATGGGCAATCAAATGTCCATTGCAAAAACTTTCTGTACATCAAGTCTTCCATTTAGTGCATATAAATCCTACAGCTAGATCCATGGAAAACTTCATTAAAGATAACGATGATGTCCTGATCTACTCACACTTTGCTATTATATTAGACAATACTATTATAAAGAAATTACAGCCAGTTACCATCTGCTTTGATGACACTAACTTGTCTAGAAGCAGTCTATAAGCAAAGCTTTCTACCACCTTTAGTTGGCTGAAAATTTTCTCTGATAGTTGAATGTCCAAGTTACAAACAAGAACTTTACTCGTCTGCAAGAGAATTCACAGCAGACCATATTGGTCTCCATAACTTTTAGGACGTAAAAATTGTCTCCCATACTCCAAATGAGCTGGTGGCTTCCCATAAAATAATGAGTTAAAGTCAACATTGCAGTTTTTCTACTGACTTCCTTAAGGTTTTTGAAACCCTGTGGTTCTGGTATGGATAGTAATGCTCCTGCAGTGCCACAGGGATGTACCTGCCATAAGGACAGAGGTCATTTGTTCAGGAAACTGAACTTTCTCAGGTGCTGAGGTGCTAAACTCTCAGATGATAACAGAGCTAGAAAGCAAGAAAATGGACCTGAGCAGACAGTTACAAAATTACTTGGAAAGACTTGCCATAACTGATAAGAACATGGCTTTTCTTTGCCATTTTTAACTTAAAACTTACTATTGATGTAAAATACCCTCATGTTCAGCTTTTGCTACAGTATGTACAATGCTCAGCTTATTAAAATGAATGACCCCATGAAAAAACATTAGCATTTTGCAATTTTGGGTATGTAATGAAGCATAATTAAAGTGATTAAGAAGTAAATTGAAAGAAAATAGTTAAATGATGTATATGTGAAATCCAGCAACGCCACAGGAAGCCTGCAAAAGGGATCAGCTATCGTATTATTCCATCCATATCTGCAGACCCCCAAAGCCAGAGAATAGTGACTGATGTTCTGCTAAACAATATCAATTTTTCAGCTGCTGCCCACCAGAAGCCAGGGGGTGAGCTATAGATGTCCCTCGTAGATTGTTGTAAGTAACATTAGCTGCTATGGGGCAAACACCGACTGAAGAAAACTAGTGTGCCTGGGTTTCATCAACATTTTTACTCAAGTCAACAATGTAAATCTATATTTACGTAATCTGAGCATCTCCATGTTATAGCTAGTGTTTTCCCTCTCAGGATTTTTTCCTAATATATTGATGTGTTAGATCCTGATTTATCAAATCATCATCTACTCTACTCAAGCTGAGGACTTGCTCTCCCTTTCATGTTTTCTACAAAAAGTCTGCAGAGAAACAGTGTGGGAACTGTGCAGCAGCATAAAAATAACTGCAGTAAATAGTCACTTGTGTCAATCTGTGAAGGTCCATAAAATATAAATACAAAAACGGACATTGCTGTCTGGCAATTTTAAAATGCAAGCAGACATTTTTAAGAGGATAGGAGAAAAACTAGGTATGAAATCGAAACTGTTTGCTCTGGATTATTTCTAGTCTGTACATAAGAACATATATGGAAGGAATGAATGAAGCAAAGATTTAAATACAGCAACATACATCATTGAAAGTGAAAGGAGGATAGGAAATGCGTATATGGACCCTTTTGATTCAGAAATGCTTATCTAAGAGTGCAGTTATTTTGACCATCTCGCCAAAACACAGAAGCAATACTGCCATACACCTGTATTCACAAGTTGTCAAGTTGTTCTTTACATTCAAAATTGTTCCTGGTAAAACCTCTAATGACTCTCTAAGTAATGTTTAGTTAAGAAAAATGCTGTCATTCGAGCATAACTATAGACATCTGTGTTCATTTATTATAAACAACCTCATTTAATTTTAAATATAGATGTATTAGGAAAATTCCATGTAGCTGGAAGATGAAAAGTAATAGCCTGACACCAGAGTCAAACCTTTCTGCAGTATCATCAGCTGAGAATGCAAAGGTCATTCTCTTCTGGTATTGAGGCAGGTTTCTTATTGATTGTTTCTATGCTAGGAAAAAAATCAGATTAAAATAAAAAGAGTTTCTTAGTCTCAGGAAGAAATGAAAAATAGCTCTTAGGGTGAACAAAAGAAAGGCACTCAAAATTACTGTATTGTGCCAAATGCAGAGAGTTTCAGCTCATTTTGAAAGATCCATTCACGTAATCATAAAAGACGACTTTATAGCAGAGGTACAATAATAATGTTTTGTCTAAAAATAGGCCATTAATATGAATATTAGATGAGATTAACATTGCCACATAATTGTTTTGTTCTACTTTGGATTATTTTGAACAAATGTCAGTTTCCAAAGAAAATTCAAGCAACAAAGAACTACCCTGAATGCACGGAAAATCATCAGAAGGAAGCTGAAACTCTCTCTCCCTGTATTTAGATAACATGTGGGCTCTCTACCTTGAGTGCTCCTCTGCTCCTCAATCGACAAAGTGCATTGAAAGGAAATCTCTGCCAGCAATAAAGGAATCATAATTTGCAGGGTATCTATACTCCTGGTACAGAACTACCCTTCAAGAGGATTATTCTTCTGGAAATAGGAGTAATATTGCGATATAAACTATGCCATGTGACTGGTTTTTCCCCAGCCACAATCCCCATTTCCATCCTAATGTTGATGAAGAGCCTTCCTTTGTTCTTAACAGTCACAGTGTTTAACCTGTATTCATTCAACTTGCATTTAAGGCCTAAACAATACAATTATCATAGGTACTCGGCAATGCTTTAAATTACCTGCTCCTTTCAAATGAAATAAGCCAAACCCTACTTTAACATACATTTTTAAAACAAACACTACTTTAACAATTAGTACCACTTACAGGACAGGATAATTTTATTAAAGTATAATTTCATAATCAGAAGGCATACCCAGTATGTATGAGTTCACCCCTCTTCAGAGATACATACAAAACCTGTGAAGCTCTACCTGTAATTCTGAAAATAGCACATAAGTGAGAATTAAGTGCTGCACTGATTTAGGGCTGTCTGTCTGCCCAATGATAAACAAACACACTTGCACTGAAATTTATCTTTTCAGACATATACCAAAATCTAGCCCAGGATGGATAGAGTAATATTTTTCTCTTTATCAACTTAGGCTCTAACAAGTAATACCCAAGCTGCATGTAAGATGTTGTCAATGGGAAGTTCACTTAAATCCTTTTTTGTCACAGGAAAAGATTTTTCAGGTATAATTACCTTTCAAAAATTAGCTCATTAAAAACACAACATCCTCAGGATTCCAAATCATAACTATAACAGACATCCTGAATTTTAAATTGTCTGAAATTGCGAATAGGCAGCTAGTGGATTTTTCAGCAGTATTAATTAATATGAAAATTATGTAGCCAGTACCTTTCAGTGTTGCCTATTTTTCAGCGTCACAGGTTATATTTCTGTTTATCTATTCAATCAAAATTATTTCAGGACTACAAGTTTCATCAGCAAACCTGCTCCAGTGTGGGTTCCTCTCTCCATGGGGCTACGGGTCCATCCTGCCAGGAGTCTGGTCCAGTGCAGACTTCCCAGATAGACTTACACCCACATGGGCTTCACATGGGGTTACATTGGGCACATTCACCAGCTCCAACATGAGTTCCAACACAGGCTGCAGGTGGATATTGGCTCCACCGTTAACCTCCATGAGCTGCTGGGGAACAGTCTGCCTCACCATGGTCTTCATTACAGACTGCAGGGGAATCTTTGCTCCAGCACCTGGAGAACCTCCTGCCTCTCCCTTCTTCACTGACCTTGGTGTCTGCAGGGCTGTTGCTCTCACATATTCTCACTCCTTTCTTCAGCTGCAGTTGCTGTGTTGCAAAATAACTTTTTCCCCATCTTAAATATATTATCCCAGAGGCACTACCACCATCGCTGATGGGCTTGGCCTTGGCCAGCAGCAACTCCATCCTGGAGCTGGCTGGCATGGGATCTATCAGACACAGGGGAAACTTCTAGTAGCTTCTCTAAGCCACCCCTCTAGACCCCTGCTACCACAACCTTGACACACAAACCCAATCCACTCCTTAGCCATGGATTATTCATACAGCACAACTTGTGCCACTGGTTATTGTGTTCATAGTGAGGTAACATGAATTAGCTGGATAAAGAGCATATAAACAGAGATACTACAACTCCTCATTAATGCACATTATCCACAAGCACTGCTAGTGAAAATGCTATCATCAGTAATAATTTTTTCAAAGGGACTATCTCAACAAATGTTTAGCTGACACACTGTGTAACCCTTCACAGAAACCAGCATCTGAAAGGGGGACAAAACTATTTTGTAATCAAAATATTAATGTAGCACCTGGATGACAACCGCCAAGCCCCTTCCTGCTAGGTGATGGCAGTACAGAGACTGCAATCCCTGCCACAAAGACTTGAGACAAAAAATTTGTCACATGGGAGGGATTTATAAAAATAAGATCGAAGGGGCACCATTCCTGGACAGCCAAAGTCAATACTTACAAATTACCTCCTTCTAACTTGTTTACAAACTGCAAGTGTGTTCAGATATTCGAGGAGGACGGACTGGAGAACTGGCTTACCTATAAAGTAAGGTACTATAAAGTACTATAAACTACGTGTCTTATTTTCTTTGTGAAATTTCTCAGTTTTTTGGAGAATGTAGATAGGAATTATTGACAATGGGTAACTCAATGCAGAAAAGAAAGAGAAGCTTCTACCATGCCAAATCTCCGTAACGATGTCCATAAGCAAGATGCTTAGCAGTGCTCTGCAAGCTTTACAGGCCACTGCTCAAATAGCCCTATTCATTAGCTTTAAATAATACTGTAATCATCAATAATATCTAGTTAAATGTCAGAATAAATTGAGCTGAACAGAAAACTCCACTTTATGGAGCATCTAGAAATTTCTGAACTTGGTTTACTGAAAATTTGTTATTTTCCCAAATTATCAGAAACAAAACAGTTATGGGCTTTCAAACTCTTGGCTTCTGATCTTTGAAGAACCTGACAGATGGAGAGCAGAGCAGAAACCACACAGGTCCCACCAGAGTCCTGCATGGGTTCCATCATGAATTTGCCGTAATCCAAGCACCAGGATGAAACCTGCCACTTCTCTAAATGGCAAAGTCTGTGGAAAATATTTTTTCTGACTATGATTTACAATATTACGCACATAATCCTTGAGGGCTGAGATGTTGGTTACTATACTTCAGTCTGATAACGTTTGTTAGTATTATAAACACCTGATAAGCCATCTTCTGTGATACTTGCGGACATCACTACTGTAATTAAGCACTTCTATCTGCCAAAGATGGGTAACAAGCTGGAACGGTAGCTGAACAAATTAGTGTTCTAGTGTGTTTATCCTGCTGCATTCAAATGACTGCAGGTTTTTTTTTTCTGCCTGACAGCACCAGCTGGGTTGGGAATCATAACCATTGTTTATATTGCAACTTAGAATTTCTAAGCTTCAATGTGCCTGATGAAATTATCACTCTTCTGAGAGGAGCAGAGTGACTACCTTCCCTTAGCAAGCTGACACAAACCCCTGTGCTCTTGCAGACCCCAAGTAATGATCTCTCGGCATTTTAGTGAAGCTGTCTGGGATTAAGGGGTGTCATATTAGGATAAGCACTGCCAGCATTAAGTCAGAGTGAAATTGTCTCTTCTTCTTTATGGGTTGTTCTTATTTTATGAATCAATGCATTATAATTAAATGGACCTTTTATGATGAACTGTCTGGAAGTTTAAGACTAGCAGGCCCGCTCGCCACACAGTATGTCATGATTTACACCTGTGAAAAAGAGTGTAAAATGCTGACATTCCTTGTTCAGCTACCTCCGACTACACATATTTTTGTTTACTGTAGAGAACTCAATGAAGAATGAGCCTTTCTTCTATGGGAATGACAGATACCACTAAGTACTATGTATTCTTTACAAGTAAATCTACATGCAGTCCTTTGAAGGTTTGTTGTTGTTATTTTTATAAAAGAGCATAATTCTAAGGGGAAAAAAACTAAAGGATCTGTTTGTGTACCCACTGATGATAAGGCAGGCTGGCTGTGAAACTGGCATCTGCTTCAGAACAAGGACCAACAAAATGCAGGCTTGTGGATTTCATGCTCCAAGATTAAAGGACAGCAACTACAGCCTTTCATATCACCGTAGCGAAGCCTGGTCAGGGAGCGGAGGAAACTGCTCTCATAAGGACTTTGTTTTATCACATGAAAACTGCCCCAGAAGATGCACTGAAGAGAGAGATCTGCTCTCCGTCGCACTGAAAACCCAATGTTTTTCCAGTGTGCCTTCCACCTCCCCCTTGGCATGGTAACTAAGGAGTCATAACTGAAGGTAGTTGGCTTCATCAGGAACAAGTCTCTGTGCTGTATTAGACATGGCTAAAAAGCAGTATTTTAAAGTCCAAGTAAATCTACTGAACTTAATAAGGTCATGAGAACATAAAAAAACAACACCCTGAAACCAGGGTGAGATAATAAATTCAAATTTTTGCAAGTGACTTCCTAGACAGATTCCTTTTGCACTCTGTAGTGGGGGGGAGGGTTGCAAGCAGACAAAAAGAGAAAATATTTATCAGTCTATTTTTTTAAGTTAGGTGTAGAAATTATAGTTTGTTTCCTTCTGAAAATATTCCCTTTCTTTCAAATGAATGAATATAAAATCTGGATTTAAAACTTCAATATTCATGTGCACTTTGGAGACAAAACAGCCACAGTTCAAATAAATCAGGGGCATAATAAACTAATTCTTTTGACTGACTAGACATTCAGGCTGCTGAGGCAAGACACACTCATTCCTACTATTGCTGTAGCCATCTGTTTCCCTGTGTCTCAGAGCAAGAATGATGCCTGATTAATGCACTTCATGCAAAAGCATTGACTTTACAAGAAGTGACCTGTAATTATTTATGAATAGTTGTCTAACGAAGAAATTAGTCAGTCTATTAATGTGGAGAAAGTGTCACTAACAACATTGGTCAAACATAAAGCAAAGGCTAGGTGCACTTTTTCTAACTCTTAGGATAGCATATGACATCTATGGTCCAGTGAGTTTAACAGTACTTGTAAACCAGTCACTGTCTCAGAGAGAACTTTCCAGACCATGACAATAGACAGCATTATATAAATAGTGAACTTCCTTTTTCTGTGGACAAATGTGCTTTAAAAGGTGCATTTAACTGCCCAGTACAAACCAATACACAGATCCATGCATGGACACCTGTACTAATGCAGAGAAGAGCAATGAAAAGCATTCCTTTTCTTCCTGCTCCATAAGTAGTGGCCACTGTCCACGCACTATCCTACATTAAGCACAGCCTTGGAATTATTCCAACTTTGTTCTTTGAAACAGCGTACCAGTGGGCTTATGAGGAAGTAAGGAAACAGAACAGGATATACCTGTATTTGTGCAAAGCTTCATCTTTTGAATTGTAGAACATTCTCTCAGCAGCAAGGATATTCAAGGAGACGGACAGGAAATGTGGAGTCAGAAAAAGAGGTGGGAGAGGGAAATGGGATAAAAGAGAAGGAAAGGAAATGTGATGTTGTGTTCATACAGTAACTTCAATGGCTGCTTAAAACTCTCTTAACCAATATCTGCAGTTATTGTGATAGACTATCACAGCATTTGCTGCATTACCCAATTAATTGTTCATGAATCATTAACGTAGCTGATGAATGGTGGTACATTTTGCCTGTTCCTGAGACTGTTTATGTCTCAGGGTGACATATCAATTGTGCTGCACTATACCCAGGCCTGCCTAGCTGTGGTAGTTAAGAACTGTTCAACTTGTCCAACAATGACAGCCAAAATACATCAGCAAGAGTTGCATCTGCACCGATGTGCAGAACAACCTGGAATATCATCCAACTGTCTTGAAGCCAAAATGGCCATGCACCCTTTCTAATACCTATTAGAAAACTCCTTCGAGATTCTATTTGAAGGGAAAAGTCAAGGTTACCCTCCAGGAGACATTGTTCTGGCCAGTAGGTACAAATGGAGCTATCAGACACTGTCATTTTTTGTGTGGTGATACCTGATAAGGAAAAAAACCTGGGAGAGTAACTTGGAAGGAACTCCTTTCTTACGAACTCCTTCTTCAGCATGGCACAGACAGTCAGAGTTGATGGTATTTGGAGAGAAATGATAGATTGGATCCAAACTGGAAGCATGTAATATGAGGATGAACGCAAATAGTCTGGTTTTGGTTCGTTTGTTTGGTTTTTTTACCATAATACAAATATGCTAAAGGTAAAAAAATCATCATCTCATTACTTTTTGATCCATCTTGCCCTACCAACAATCTGCCATTAGATGACAACTTGGCTTTTTCAAATTTCTAGGTTTAAAGAATAGCTCATTTTCTTCACAGCTTTGGCCAGCCTTCAAAAATTCCAATTAACTCCAAATATAGCATTCTCTTGTGTAACATGAAAACACCTTATAGTGGCTTGAGTATATTACGTTTCTGCACACAAGTGAAAGAGTCCACAAACAGCAATATCTTTCAAATGTAATCAAGCTGGGTGAGAATTGAATTCAGAAAACTAGAATCCAGGTGGTCTATATCCTCCCATCTCAGACCCACTGGGCTATCATTTTCTCTACTAACTGTTCCTTGAAGTCAGAATTTTAGTGAAGTTTTGCAGTTGCTGACTAAAAAATGAAAATAAAACTAGCACAGTAAGAAAGAGTTAATCAGGACCCTATAAAAATAATGTAAGTGTATACAATTGAACAGATGACATTCGCCTGCCTGTTTTCAAAGGATACTCTAGAGCTAGAGTATAAGTCTCTATTGCATCCATTTGAACACTGGCGTAATATTCTTCATGCACAATGAGCTAAAAATGCTCATAAATTACTACTTAAGATGAAAAGTGAATTCCCCAAACACCCCAGTCTCTGGGGACAGCCCATCCAGGGAATTTTGATAGGAATCACATGTAATACGTTATCATCTAGACATTCCAAGTCATATATTTCTTTACAACATTTAACTCAACTTTCAGCATTTCTTGCAATTTTTTGCCATTATGGCTTTTTCTTTGCTCATTCTCCTATAATTCGTATCAGTAAATACTTGTTTTATCAAACAAACTATAAAAGTGACAATTTTTCTTGTGCTGTCAGATATAGAAAAGATCATATGCAAAATAATGCTTTTCCAATTCACTCATATTTTTTCCACTGTATTATCTCAATTCTTTTGCTTTTATGCTTTATGAAAATTTCAAAAAGAAATCAACATATATACTGCAAGCTTTGCAGTACTAACCTTTTATTGTGCAGTGTTGCTTTATAAATTTCAGCAAGGAAACATTAAAGTCTTTCTATCAAGTGATGGTCCTTATGTTTAATTTCAAGTTGGTTGCAAGGTCAATAGAGTTGCAGAGGTGTTTCAAAACAGTTCCCTGTAAAAAATAGAGAAGACAAAGTCTTCCACAACTAATGGCCCAACTAAAATATTATCCAACAATCATATAAACTCAGAGGATTACTTTACTTTTAGATGTCATGGGCCCTGAAGGACTCATTTGCTAACTAGCTCATGGAAATAATTAATGCTAGAGGTCATGTGATCTTTACATTAAAATGTCAGGAAAATAATTTCCTGGGAATCTCATTAGCACAAAGCAACATAGTACACAATACAACCACCCACATTTTCCAGCTCAGACTTTCATTATTTAATTTATTTATTTATTTAAGTTTGATAGTTTGAGTATATTAGAAAAGTGAATTAATATTTAATTTTACAAGGTATTTTATTACCATACTTGCAGACTACTTAATAGAAAAACAAGTAGATAATTAAAATGGTGCTAATCAAGGCAAATCTTGCTAACCCACTCAAAAGATGAGGAAGAAAACATGAGATATTCCCTATTATATATAGAAGATATATGACAATTTACTTCAGCCTCACAAGACTTTTGAAGCGAATTCAATAGCTCATGAATAACTCCTTCTTTAAGGAGGAGCCATAGGGAGGTGCAACCATGCCAGGCATTCAGGCCCTTTGCTGCATGCAGTGTGCACTATTATGAATGGTCATCTTTAGAGCTATAGAGTCAAGAACTCCAGTGCTATGAAATACAAGAGTGAAGTCTGTCGTGTCAGTTTTATCTGAACCTACTGTTTGGGCATATTATGCTATACTTGTTAATTATATGTGCACATACTGTTTTTCCAACAGAATGCCTGCCTCAGGGCACAATATGGATGTGGCTTCCTTACTGAGAAGCTAGTCAATATTTTGTGCTATCCTTGTTGTTTGAAGTGCTTTATTTACTGCACACTACTCAAATCCAGCTCTGAAAACTGCCATAACCTTTCCCACAGATTTTTCTATGGTGCTCCTAAGTATAGCATTTGATTACTTCATAAATATTAATTATATTATTTTCACAATGTATCTGAAAAATGAGAGGGCAGTATTTACAGATCACAGAGTTGAACTTGGAAGGAACCTTCTGATTCTAAGTCATGTTGCCACAATCTGATGATCGGGGGAGACAAGACCTGCAGAAAGAGATGGTGCTACCCCAGGAACAGACAGCTATTTATCAAGAACACAGCTTCATCTCACTGTAGCCTATGATACTGTTTGGCTATTTCCAGTTTCTGCTTGTTCCTCTTGAGTCAGCGTTATGATATATCCTCCTGCCCTGTTTTTTACTCAGCTGTGTCCCATTCCCTCCTATCTAAGTTCTGTCTCCAGTTTAGCTTTCTTTTGGTCCTTGCTCTGGCCTAATCTATTGTATTTAATTGTTCTTAAACTGTCTCTTGCTTCAGTTCACGTATCATGAACTCCTCTGTGCCTGGACTTTTAACCTTCTTCCTACTTTTGCCAGTTTTAGGTGTCCTTTCAATTTAGTTTCTCAACTAACCTTTTGTTGCTTTGCAGGTCTGCACTCAGTCTTACCAGCAGCTCTACTCCAGCTGCTACCGCTGCTCTTATGGTTGTTCTCTCACATATGTAGATGCATCTAGTGAAACGTACAGCCAGTACTCACTGCTAAAAGCCTGTTTAAGAGCTAGATCCAACATAACACTTTGGCAGTCAAGAAGAAATTATCCTAGCAAAACCTTGCCCTCTTTCCCATCTCTCCACAAAGGTATAAAGTGTCATAGTTTAGTTCAGTTACAGTACAGTCAGAATCTACCCAATAGCCTTTAACTGCACTGAAACAATCTCATCAAAAGTACAACAAAAATTTTAGCCGGGCTAAAGGACTGGATATCTCTGTAGTGATCTGGCAAAGAATTGTGTATCCTAAGCAAGCATTAAGGTTCCGCCTAAAACAGAAAGGCCATTGAACTCACCGAGTAGCTGTTATCCCTTAAAGACTAAAGAAGTTTTCTATAACAAAAGTTGTCCAGAGTGAGAGCAAATCACATCTATTCAGGGGAAAACTATGCAGTGATTACATTACGATAAAGATTAAGTGGTTCTGG
Source organism: Scolopax mira (assembly GCA_004320125.1). Taxonomy (NCBI): domain Eukaryota; kingdom Metazoa; phylum Chordata; class Aves; order Charadriiformes; family Scolopacidae; genus Scolopax; species Scolopax mira. Next base: position 71,285 of record BJBW01008002.1, read on the forward strand.
AAAATATTAAAGAAATATCCTCTCTCTTCATCACAGCTGAGAACTAAAAGATAGTTATATTATCTCAGTAAGTTTATATTATTTAACTAAAATAAAAAACATCTACAGAATTGTTGCTTGAAGAACATGTCCACATCTGTTCTGTGCATAGCAGTTTTTAAACATGCAGAAGATTGATAAATTATATTTGTCTCCTGGATCAACTCTTTTAAAATCCAGATCTTCTCCTGGAACTTTCCTTCACACAAATAATCCTAGTAAGCATTAGAAATCCTCACATAATGAAAAACTCACATGACTGGACATTGCCCTGTTGTGGAATCATCCTTTCTTTTCCACCTTATTAAAACTAACTTTTTCTTGGAGCTGTACGTTAAAATAGTTTTTCTTCTGTTTGTGTTGTCTCTTTTTCTTAGCATAGATTCTCCAATACTTGGAGACTAATGACTCAAAACTTGAGTCTCACTTTCGGCACTATTAGGGCTCCGGAAGCTATGTCTCATTGTCAAGAAGTAACAAAGGACCTAGTGGAAAGCATGTTTCAAAAGTGGTTGATCCAACAGGCTATTTACAGGTTTGATAACATGAAACAATTGATCGCCTTCTGTATTTTTGTATACTAAGGTCTTGATGAAAGATATCCCTGAACTACAGGAACTTTTCATTGTCCTAAAGTAGTTATTAACTGCTGAAGTTAGAAATGACAACTTTTCTTAGGCTGCCTCTAATTCAATTGCATAAATAAAGGCACCTTTAACATAAGAAGAGACTCTCACAAATTACAATCTCATGGGTGCATAGTTGTTATTATCAGTAAACATTCAGAATTTTTGATTTTTTTTAATAAGAACAATTCCAGTAAGTAAAGCATTTGAGACATACAAGTATCAGTGTTTCTCCAAGTGACTACATTATAAGTACATAATTTTGTTATGACAATGAAGATCTTGCCCTCTACCAATATGTGGACCTACACACAAATACCTTTATACAGAATTTAATGGGATATGAAAAACATTGGCTTGAGTGCAACCTAGAAACAAGTATTAAGGAAATACATGTTCATTGTGAGTTATTACACATGCTTTACATGGCATAACTCAATAATGATTGAGTACAGAATCCTGATCACATCTATTTACCATATTCATATACACTCATCAAATTATATTTCAATTTGATCTAATTAAAATGTTTCATATTATTATGTATTTTAAAATGGTGTCAAGATGAAAACTACCAATTGGTAATGTGAAATCTAGTCCCATGATCACAGTGTTATTTCTAAGCTTTTTTGTGAAACATTTTCTGTAGAGCTCCAGTAATTTTTTTTACTTTACAAACTCAAATGGGAAACTTGTTCTACTAACATTTTAAGGGTGTAATCCCCAGCAGCCTTCAGAGTAGAGCCAGTAATGTTAGAAACATTAAATAGGTGCTAGTGTTGTAAGAGGAATTGAGCCGGAAGAGGCATGAACAGAGAAAACAGCAGTTCCAGGTAATATCAATAACTAAGGTAAGAATATGGCAAGCTGCTGCATGACAGTAATACTTTGGCAACTTGGAAATAAGTTGAGACTTAAATGTTTCTGTAGAATACACTATGAAAACAGAGTTTAAAGTTTTGTAGGGGTCTCACCGACAACTTCAGGCATTCCATGTGATCAAAACAAAAACACATTCTTGATATGGAAAATACTGTTTCTGCATTCGATTCTTGTGAAATTGGTGTGCAGTCTGATGGGCTAAGGCAGTGTCACAGACAAACACCGTGGGTTGCCAGAATCTTCTCAAAAGACCAAAAAGGTCTAATGAGTTGCTGTAGTGTGTTACATTTGCAAAACTCACTATATAAATTGTGATGTTAAAAAGAAAATCACTTGTCCCCTTGGGAAAAGGTCACAATAATCAGCAAGGACAATTAAGCAAAGGAGATTCACAGTAGAAGAAGAAAAAGTTAAAATAAGCTGGGAAGTGAAGCTGTTGTCATAATCTTATCCAGCTGAGAGAAGTTTATTGTCAGAACAGTGTAGTGAATCAAAAGCTAGTTAGTCTGCATACTATAAAAAAGAGGAGACTATGTATATATTAGGAAACCATGCAAAAATTAAATAAGAAATGCAGTGTATTTTTTAATATTGGAAATGAATGGAAAAATTTCTGCAATAAGACAGTACTCATTTTACTTCATGGTGTCTTTAACTGAAAAAAACAGTAGCCTTACAGGCAGAGCTCTCTCTTAGAGAGTTGCTGTAAGATGGAAAGGGGATTTGACAGTTACCTAGTAAAGTTCTTTCTAAGGAACAGGGCAAGCTGAATGGCCATAATAATGGTCCTTTAAAAAAGCATGATTTGACTGGAAACATCTGAAAAAAATGGAGTCTTGTTCTCAGTGCTGCCAGTCTTAAGAAGTAACAGTGACAGATCATTGACAGTAATACTTAATAAACTCTTTGCTGTGGTCTTGCAGCCTGAAAAGTAGGAAGCGATAGAGAGAAACACTGACAATAAGAGGAAATTTTATTTTCTATCCATTGCCATTTAAAAAGGATACTGCTGCTGGCAGAGCTTGAGCCAGCCTTGTCCTTCCAGTTGTGCTTATCCACCAAGAAGTAGGCTTGCAAGGTCATAAAACAATATGTTCAATTCCCTCTAGGAAGGTAGAGTGTTGAAATTAGACCGTTCACTTCACAACACACAGCTTTTGAAGTATAAGAGAAACTAACAGATTCAGACAGCACTGTTGGGTGTTCCAGATTGCACCCTGCCACCATTGCCTTGCTGCCTGTTTGTCCCCAAAGAAAGCGCGGCTGCAGCCACCGCATGTTACATGGCTCTCCTAAAGGCTCTCAGCTATAAGTGAGCTTAATCAAGAGAAGTGTGAAATCACAGCAAAGCCAGCGCTTCCTGTTTTGCAGATGGTGAGCTGCCAGAAGGGATCAGCCCAGACTTTAGTTGCAAGGCTGATGAGAAAGGCAGGCAAGATGGGAAGGTGCGTGTTACGGTGTGGGCAGACTGTCACATAACAGCAAGGCTGTTGCACATTCAGGCCCATATAAATCAACCTGCACTAAAAAAAAATATGGCACCATCCATGTTTTTCCACACTCCAGAAAGAGTGAGATGAAGTACTCCGGTTGTTTGTCCTCTGCACTGGGTGCTGAAGGCACAGTTGACTGAGTTTCACTAATTCCACGGGGTGGGAGGTCACTTGGGTGAAGTAACAACAACAGTGTGGTTTGTTTCCTTTAGGATGGGCAGATCAACAGTGAATACAGGAAAAAAAGACCAACACCGTGTATCATCTCAGTGCAGACAAGGTAGGAATGGCCTCTTGCCCATGGGCAATATCTCCTTCACATTCATGTGGCCAAGCAGCTTTATGTAGCTGGTCATAGCCTCACCGATACAAGGCAAACTTCGAGTCTGATCAAGAATCTGGTAGGGTTATTATTCAAAACTTAAAAGCAACTTCCTTTTTTAACTCGCCCCAGAAAGATATGGGGTGTATACACATACCCTCAGATATACATGCTCATGTCTATTTAATATTCATGTGCTAGACACACATATATGTATCCTTACAAAGGAACATAGATTTATTTTTTTCTTTAGGAATAGATTTCACCCTAAGGGAAGGAAATGTCCTATGTCACTCTTAAACAACTTCAAAGATGGAATTGTGACTTGTAGAGTTTTTACTGCTCATCCTTGTCTTACTTTTCTACATGGGCCGCTAGCAACAAAGTTGTCTAATTCGTACCTCCCTGAAGCAAGGAGGCATCCCTAAGTCTATGCCTCTTTAATGCTGAAAGAATCAGAGAATTATGATACCAACTGTCTGTCATCGAAATAGGCAGAAAGGAAGTCAATAATCACCAAGATAGTTGAGTGAAGTATAAAATCCATACTCAACTGAAGAAGTGTCCAAAAATGCCTGAAGTATCATGACCTTGATGTTTGCATTGTAAATATCAACTTCACGACCAAAGTGCTAGGAAATCAAAGTTTTTTTCCATCTAACAAAAGGATGCCAACATGAGAAACAAAACATTTGTGGAAGTGGCTGCATGCACTAAGCATCTATCTGTTTCTATGGGCTTTTTATATGAGTTTATATTTCTATTTGGGTTATATTATATGGGTTTTCCATTTCTATAATGCAGAAGGAAGAATATCACGCAAAGGTATTTGTAAATGTCACTAATTTAAGCGATTGTTTTCATATCCTAGCTTCAGAAGACACACCAAAAAAACCAAACCATAAAATAAGTCACTTAGACCATGCAAGTATTTTCTACCAGAACACATTACTTGAAGAACAGCAGCAGAAGTGAAATACTCAAAATCTGTACAACATAAAGGAGATTATCTGCAAATAGAATAAATTTCAGACACTTCCTAAAAGAATCCGTGTCTCTCTAGGAAGACACACTGGAAGCTTGTAATACCTAAATACAGTACATATTTAAGGATGTTGGCCTGTTCATAGTAGGGCTGGGAAATCTGAACCAATACCACTTTTTAAAAACATGATCCTCTGTTATAATCATTGATTTTTTTCAATGTATAAAAAAGAAGAGGATCAGTATTTCTGGAGAGAACTGTTGACTGAGAATTCAGCAATGTACCCTTATAATCATTAGAAATGACTTTTCCTGTAAACAGTCCACCAATTCAGCCTGAGTCCCAGTTATAGAATAATGTCTTGGATCAAGTACATTGAAAAGTAATAGAAATATTAGAACACATCTTTTGTTGTATTGCTTTTTAGGAACTTGAATACATGACAGGTCATCCTCATCTCAATGTTTAAAGAGACAACTCGGTACGGATTCCTTTCTTTTTTTTTTCATCATTCATTCTGTGCTTTAAAGTAAATCATGGGATCTCACTGTCATAGATAACAATATTTTTTCCAACTGATCTGAAGAGTGCCTTAAAGGCTATTTGATATTTGAAAAAATATTTCAAGATCCTTGGAAAAAATTACTTATTTAATATTTCAGTAGAAAGCAGAATATCATCTTTACACCCCAAGTGTGGAATGCATTTCAAAGCTTGCATCATATTAGACAATACTTGTATCTGTGGGGGAAACTAAGGGTTTCACAGTGTAGCTTGGATCCATTTAGACTTTCCATTTGGAAGTTATGACCACAACTCCATCATAGCAGAAAAGTAAAGCTTAGAAAATAACTATTCATATGTTTACAGTTGCATGCATTATCCAAAATTGATTTTATTTTTCTCCTGGAATGCACAGGTGGACTAATGGATAATTGGCTGGACAGACCTCATTATGAAAAAGTATATAATTCACTTTGTGAAATTCTTATACCTTAGCTCCTTTTCCTGCTTATCACAGTGAAAAGAATGTTCTGCACTAGTATTTATATCTCTCATATATACTTTGTGATTTTCTATTAAATTTAACCCTCCTGTGATTACTAGCTAGCATTCCTTTAACTAGCTAGTATTCTTAGTACTGATTCCTTTAACAAGGAATAAAAATAAAGTTTGAAAGCAAGCTCTGGGAATTTGTCAATTGAAAAATCTGCTCTAAACTAGGCAAATAAAAAAAATTCTATTAGCTGTTTTTAGAACAGATGAAGCATCAAGTCTTTTTCATCTAAAAGTTTTAACTGTGTCCAGACACATCTACAATGGGCAGCTGCTTTTCTTTTTTGCAACACTAATGCGAACAAAAAATTTGCAAGAAGAGTAAGCCTCACTAAACAAGATGATGTTATGTTTTATACCCTGCATGCTAAATCTTGAGCAGAACCTGCTCCCCAACAGGGATGCAAACACCATTAACCAAAACATATACATTTGTATAGGCTTGTAGACTTCAGGCACTAAGCTTCACGCCCTTGCTGGCTAAAGCTCTCAATAAGCAGGCAGGGCCTCCAGAGAAGAGGTCATGAAATACAGAATGAAGATTTTCCTGCTACATTGCAGATAATTCTTGGAGAAAAGAAGTTGAAGGTACACAAAATAGTAATAGCAATCAGGATATGCTTATGACTACAGTTGAACTGCAGGCTGCAAAAACCAGAGTGATTCAGTCCAAATTTGTCCATACTTTTCCTTAAATTTAGCAATAACCTTTTATTGGATGAAGTAGGAAAGGAACAATATAATAAAAATTACAGCACTGAAAGGAAAAACAGTCAGTAGTCTACATCAATCAAAAGAACAGCTCAAACAGAGATTAAGCAGATGAGACTATGATTTTTTTTGTCCTTATTTTTCTCCCTCAATTTTTTTCCACTGGGTGTCACTGCAAATAATTATGATTCATAATTAGCTTTTGATTACATTACCAGAAAGGATAATTAAAATATCGGGATGTATCCCTCTATAAAGAGTATTTCAAATCATGCTGTGACATTCTCTGGCTATGCAGAAATTTTTCTTAGGCTTCTCAGTATCAGCTGATTTCCATATAAATCTGGCTGTGAAGAAATCACCCACTTTTTGAAAAGAAAGTAAAATTTAATCTTAGCTATGTACATATATGTCTGCAGAGTCTTATTTGAAAAGGCCTAAGTCTAAACCTATCACGAGTTACTTGCTGTGTGTATTATTCTCTGAGATGTGGAAAATGTTGAGTTACCAAACAACATTATCTGCAAGCAGGTGAGCAACCAAGCCACCTCACACCACTTGTACCTGATCAAGCATGCATGAGTTACCACTAACATGCTGATAAAACAGTAAAAACAAAGTTTTTAGAGAAAAACATGGTGGAAAACCATCACTACCACCCCTTCCCCTTCTTACCCTCTTCTTTAACTTGGTATGTAGCCAAAACAGGGGGCATTTTTAAGAAACTTCAGTGCCTGCTTTGGGACACCTTGCCAATGCGGTGGAGACCTGCAGTAGCTGAGCAGGGCAGGCAGAGCTGGGTGCTGGCAGCAGGGTCCATCCCTAGCACCACAAAAGGTGAACACGGACCAGGGTCCAATCAGGCTGTCCAGCCAGCAGCAGCAGGATACAGGGCCAAAGGCTGTGCTAGAAACAAGGCTACACCCTAGGCCTAAGGTCTATCCAGATCTGGACACTAACACTTCTGCAGCATTGGTAGGCAAGGGACCTCCCCAGGCTGAGGTGGGCCATGGTGAGCTGGCAGGAGATGCCACAGGATCAGTCAGGGCCATAAATTATTTTCTAGTTTGAAGAAGCTTATGACCTAACCTTAATGTGCCTGTTCTGGCTGTTCTCTAGGGTCATAGTTTTGCTCAAAAACCAGGAACTAAATGGGGGAGCTACAAACAGTAATAAAGCAAATGTTCTGACGCAAGTACAAAAATATATGATATTGTCAACTAGCTCTAGTTTCAGCTAAGGATCACGGTGAAAAGAACATGCTACCTGCATTAGAATTGGGTGATCAGATTAAAGAGAAGTAAAAATAAAACTGATCCGCTCACAGAGGATCTTACAGCAAAAAAAACACCTTACTGTTCCCTGCCACAGCCTGCTTGACCTCCCTGAATATCATACTTCAATACACAGTACAGTATTTTTCAGGAGACCTGACTGTAGAGACACAATTTAGCAGATGAGAGCTCCAGGAAAGGAAGCATAAATGTGGTATGAAGCAGATTTCTGAATTTCCTACATCTAGCCTGTTCAGGGACTTAAATGGCAACAAACGTGAGTGAAGGAGTGACAAAAACTGTACTTCTTCCTATCTGTAGAGCAGAAGCTTAGAAGTCAATAGCCCAGCCTGAAAGCAAGATCCTGTAGAAACACTGCTGGGGTGTCTCACAGCCCCTTCGCATGTTCACAGCTGAAACAGTTCAGATTGGGGATTGGAATACTAAAATGGCAATCTCTCTCCTCTGGCCTAATATAGATGAATACATTTTCCCAAGACTAAAATTGGCCTTGTTCCCTGATAACTCTACACAGAGCATCATTAATACACAAAACTGGTAACAGTCCTAAGAAAAAAATATACAGAATCTACACCGCTGAACAGGAACTGGAATGTAGGGTTAAGTATCACTTAAGTTTCACTTTATTTAAAGGAGGAAATTTTTTTGTTTTGGTTGAATAGAAGAAGTTTCTTTGTTCCCATGAAAAATGGCTTTACTGACAAATCAAGACTTCCTTGTCATCAAACTGTATTTTCCAGTTAACAATAAATAAAGCTTAGCTCACACAAGTGTTAGGAGGAGCTATTTGTATATATCAAGCTGAAAACAGACTTCATAGGGTGGATTTACATACTTAATTTAGCATTAGCATACATTACAACCACTGAGAATGACTAAGCATACAATGCATACAATGAATTGCATACAGTAAATTATTCTGAGAACAGACCTCTATTTTAACAGAACTTAGGTACCAGCCCATTCAATTACTGACATTTATGTTATTTGTGATATTACATATTTGCAATCATCATGAAAACAACCAGTACAACAGATGAGCATTTTCAATGACACAAATGTGACAGATGGCATTTTAAGGTAAAATAAATAAAAGGCACCACTTAAAATTCAGGAAGTGTTTGTTCTCTAGCATTCTTGCATTCAGCAAGTCCTACATCACTGGAAACTCAGAATAATTCAGAGAAAGTACCATTGAGCATCACCAGCATGTATGATTACAGGTATATAGCCTATACAGTAACTAAATTCCATATTCCTGGTGCCATTAGCCACCTCCAACAGACCATTTAGACCATTATAAACCCTCTGATATCAATGGACTCATATTTGAAAAGAACTGGGAAAAGAAAGAGAGACCAAAAGGATGCTATTGGAAGAATATTTTTTTCATCATAGCATGTCTCCTCTGAGTGCTTATATGATCATTTCACTTCAAACACACTGAGTAATAAATAGCTCACAGCATCATAGAGATGTGCTGGGTAAATGCTGCAAGTTATGAGACAAATTTACTGCCTCATAAACTCACAGCCAAGTAAAGCTGTCATTTGCAAGAACAATTAAGTCATCATTCTGTTTCATGGAGGGTATGGAGTATTCCTGAAACTTGTAAATTCACAGAAAAGGGAAGCTGGTCATATGTTCCAAATGAATACTAACATTTTATTAATATTGAACTCACTTGCAAACTTCAAGTCTGCATGTATTTTCTTTGTTTCACGGGACTTTTAATCTACCCACTATTCTTTACCATGTATACTGTTAAAAGGCAGAAGAAATACAAAAGTATCCTGTGATGGGTTTTTTGTTGTCTGCACCAAAAGTATACTCTTGAACTCGTACTAGTGAGATGTTGCTGAAAAGAGGGGGAAAAAAGGATCAAAGAATAAGATTGTTAGCTCTGAGCCACATAAAAATCTGTTGCTTGGGGCTACTATAAAAACTGCTAGTGTGGCCTGAAGCTTGTCCAAATGGATATAGGATATTATAAAAAGCTTCTGTTGCATAATATGTTTTCTACACTCACTCATATAAACCCACAATAGGATCTTTACCAGCTGGCAGTTTAATCTTCAGGGAGCCACAAAAGAACACTCCATAAGGTGTGCTTCCTGAAATACTCTAATAATTCACAGATTTTCCTGTACACTGTAGGTGCAAGCAGCGTGGACGTGTCACCCTCTGATTCTATAGTTTCCAAACTATAGAAACATCCACAAACAGTACGTATACACTGCATCGTAGCAACACAAGTTATTGTTTCCCTGATAAACCGAGCCCTATATTAAAATCTCATTTGACTGCAAGAAATTTGTGTGTCTATCTCTTACACTCAAAACTATAGATACGTGCATCACAGCTATCTTGCTATAAGTTAGATGGAAGGACAACATTTGGGAAAGATTAAAGAATGAGGTTGAATTGTGCTGTTGAACATGAAAAAAAGCCTAGCTGTAATTTAAGTAATGCTGGACCTGTCATTTTAACTTGGAACAAGAATGCAAGCCTAAATTCCCCCGTTGTCCTCACTGTCACAAAGCTAACCCACATTTCACGCTTAATTAGAAGTGACCTAATTGGACTTCCAGGTAAGGAAAGTCAAACTAAAGCTGCAGAGCCAGCTCATATCCCAGTGCTCTGCTTTTAAAAGGCATAAATGCAACTTTTGGTGCCACTGCAGAGTTGCATCAGGGTGGCATGAAATGACACCGTGTTTGCAGCTTCTGGAAGCCAGTTGACATGGCACCTGCATCCCGGCTAGTGCTGCCAGCTTTGTTAGGCCTGGTAACTGAACTGGAGATCGCAAAGTTGGAACATTTCAGAGGGGAAAAAACTGGTGTAGCTTAGCTTCCTGAAAGCACAGTTTCTGTCTGAGGAAAAGTTATCATACATGCCAAAAAAATACATAGCACAAATGTATAACTAATGTGGAAAATTCCTATCTAAAATCCTAACAGAAAGCAAGACAAGATTCATGTTATGAACCAGATATCAGAATACACAGCATGTTTTAGGCTCTCATTACTGCCAGGGGAGCCATATAAATGTACTAAAAGCCAGAATAGGCCCCTTTAAATTATTAATTGTAGTTGCCTAATAATAACTCACTGAATAAGAGGAAAAATGGTAAAAATGTACTATTAAAAACATATTAAAACAATAAAACATGTCAAGTGCACAGTACTTCACCAGGCAGTTTTCTGTATAATTTATATTTTCATACAAGTATCTTTAAGTAAAATTACACTTTTTGTCCAATTTAGTATTTATGATATTAATTTCCAGAAAGTTTATATGTTTTGCTGAATGCTCGTTCCTGAGCACCACATCATTGGTTCTCTCAGTGGAAGTAAAGAGGTCCCAGATGGTAGCTGTGCCCATTGTTGACATTTCTGAATTTTAAGAGCAAAAAGCTTGTAGGTCTGTGAATGACCACTGAAAACTGTTACACAGGGGACAAACCATGGTAGTAATGGGATACTTGTTTAATCCCAGTGGAAACAGAAAGCACAGAGTGTGTTGGTATCTTGACTCACTGTGGTTTAAAAGGTTGCAAGACAAATGAACAGTAATATGTGACTTAACCTGAACACAGGGTATGAAGCAAATTCCTAAGACAAAGACATGCAAACTCTGCTATTTGTTCATGTGCTTGAAAACATCTTTTTTACGATGCACTGTTTTAAGGCCATAACCCTCAGTTCTATTATAACACTGAAATATTCCTGTTTTTTTTCTGATCATACTAAAAGCTTCTCTGTAACACTGTTATAATGCTGTTAGAAACATCACAAAAATGAATAAAGAAATCAGCCTTAAGCATAATATATAAAATATAGTACTATGATCCACAGCAGTAAAGTTGACTAGCTACTTTTTAAAATAGTTTTTGAGAATTTTGAGAATTCAATTCTGTCCAGCTCACTAGTTACCATGCAGTTAAAAGGTAAAAAAATTGTTAGTGTTATTAGATTTTGGACCTTGCTCTGAAAGAAATGATGCCATATATCTAGTTGTGCCACTAGAACTCCTTTCAGTGGACAAGAAATCCTTTAAGCTTATCTAGCAAATAGTGTCCACAAGGAGGATGGTTTCTCTTTGAATACAGAGATTTTCCTTTACATTCTGTCTCTCATTAAACTTTCCTCTTTAATTTTTCATGGTTACTCTAAATGCTCTATTCAAATAAGGCAATTCCCTTTCTTAGATGTCTGTCCTTAGTCTTTTAAAAAAGTCAAATTCTATAACAAGCAAAGAGCTTTTTAAAAGCAATTTCTGAGGGGGTGCAACTGTTTGATTTCAGATACAGCAAAAATCTGACATACTTTATTTGCCTTGCGTTCATCAACTAACTTTTCACCAATGAATAAATGTATGACAAGGTATATTAATTGTGAAAATAATGCTTCAACAAAGAGATATCCAGATGGTACTACAGCACTTTAAATATTCCTAATGGAATTATATGAAGTCTGTACCATTGATGTGAGGATATTTTATCCCCTTGTTTCTGCAAAAAACTTTTCTCCCTTCATAATATTAATAACAATAAAGCATGTCTATAAGCAAGTCCAGTAATTGTTAATTAGTAACTATGTGAAAGGAAGTTTCATTACATTTTGGTTGGACCTAACAATTGTTATCAAATAGAACATTCTAGGAAAAATGCAATTAAAAAAAATCACAGTTCTTCATACATTCAACATAATGCACTTTGATTCAGATATAATAACTACCCATGATAGTACAGCTGCTCTGTAGAGATGGTACTGGGTTAATTGCATAGCTCAAGCAACCAAAAAACAACAGCTCTGAGCCTCTGCATAGGAGGAGAACATTCAGCAATAAATACATTTATTCATTCCTTTATCTATATGTTAGATTGAGCAGGAATTCAGTGACTTGTCCCTGACTGCCAAAGGCTTCCCCAGTGGTGCCTTGGTGTGCACAATGGATGGTCCAGGACTTCCAAGAAGTACCAACTCCAGCAGAGCCCATGAAGGTGCCACCACAATGGGGCCACCACAGATGGACCAGTGCTCTGGCCTCTTGCCACAAAGTTTTCTTCCACTTAAAAGAAATTCCTCAGAAATCAAGAAAATTCCTATGGCCAGCCAGCATACAGCTGTCAGCAAGGATGACAGAAGGATAAAAGAAATACAGGAGGAAGAATGTAATGGCAGGAGGAAGACAATATCTTGAAATTTAAGAAAACCAGAAAGAAATCAGTGTCCAGGTGAGATCCAGAAAAAGCTGGCCTCAACAGGGATGTTTTTAATTGTCATAAACTGAGGAAATAGAACTAGGAACTATTAATTTATTGCAAGATAAACATGTTTAATGTTTTCAAATATGAATTTTACATTTTAAATCCAAACAAGCAAAAAAGCGTTTAAGGTTTTCATATTCATAGCTTTCAATGGTATGATTTTCAAGTTATATGTACCCTATAGTTAGATTTAGATCGCATGCTTCTTTATTTGCAGGACAAAAATCTCTCTTTAGTATCTTTTTTTTTCCTTATAACTGTGTTGCTCAGCCTTTTCAGTTCTGCTGGCTAAACTCATTAACACACAATTAAAGCAAGATGATTAAAAGAACAAAAGTAAAATTAGATTGCAATTTTTTTATCATTCTAATTAAAAAAGTTCTATATAGTATGTTTAATTTATTTAAAGTGCACCATCAACTGAAAAATTATACTGTGCTTAGTTTGGGGTATATATGTGTAATAATATATTCTATATATAGTATAGACAATGCATCATTTTATAGTTATTACATCTTATAGCTATTTACTTGTATATATAAATCAGAGTAAAACCCTTCCACAAATGACTATGATGAAGCTTGCAAGACTTTTTTTATCCCCATAATACCTGTTGAGAATGTACATTGTTAGTGTTGTCAGTACCGGCATTTTATTTCTCAGACTTTTGTTTTTCCCTTTATTAAATTTATTGGTTGTGTGAGTATTGTACAGCTCTAGGAAGTTATCTATCTCATGCAACTTAACGATTCCAACAACAAATATAGATAAAGATGTATGACAGATCTTCATGGCTGAGTGAATGAGCCACAAGTAATACAAATCAAAATCAAGATTTCTTTTACATTCAAGACAATCATAATATTGGAGACAAAAGGACATAAACTACTTAGATGATATATTTTACTTGTCAAAAAAAAGCCCAGTAAATTTCTCAAGCTACATATATATTCCCCAAACACTACATAACTACTCTGGATGGGTTGCTACTCTTTAACCAAGATAACGCATAAATCTTTGGTGGGGGAAATGTAATGATTTTTTTTTTCATGTTGCCACCAGACCAAAGGATGATTTGGATGATGAAACATTTGACTAGAACATTGGGTCACAATCCCTATTAAATCACAAAACCATGGTGAGTAACTAGTACAAAGCTTCGAACACACACCCACAGCTGAAGAGGACTAAACACTGGACAGTCATAGAAAATCTAGCAAAGACATAGACCATGAAGTGACCATTAGGCCACCTGCCTTTTTTGACAAGGTTCAGGATTCATCAGCCTACAACCCAGAACTACATCCCTGTGAGCTGATATTTGGCTGTGGCAGCTGGGAAGAGGCGTAGGGCACAGTGCAGCAGGTGCCACATCTTCCCATGCTTCCACATACATGTGGCCCACTGAAATTTATAACTTGGATTTTATCAGCCCAGCACCCAATCTCTCTGTTAGACAAACCCCAGCTGTGTTGACATGAATCCACTGTCAAGTGCATGAAGGCGCAAGTCCACAAGTTAACTTGTTGAATTCAATTAACACATCTTCTAGGAATATTACAACAAACCAGATCATAAACCCAGTACATGACATACAGATAAGTGGATATAGGAAGTGTCACTTTACTTTGTGCATCTGAAAAGTAAATAGTTGGCTGTTTCACAGGCAGTGAATTAAGCTGCCTGCAATTGTACTCCCTATCTGCCTTCCCCCTATTTCCCTCCTGTCTAGAGTTAAAGGGGCCAGATAGTCAATGAATTAAACTGCAGAACACACTACTCCCTGACCCTGAGGTTAGAACTATCAGAAGCACTGACTGGAAATGGCTGCAAATAGTATTTGTCATGCCCTCACTTTCCATTGGGAATCGAGTAATGACATAAGCAAGGAATGGAAGCCCTTGCAAAGGTCATGGATTTACACTGGCTGAATCAATTTCCTACAACAGCATTGCAGAAGCTGTGGGGGTGTTTTTTGCTAAGACTTTGTTGGTTTTGACATATTTTTTACATGTTTGTTATCTCCTTTAAAAAAAAATAAAATAAAACCAACATAAAGGATGCTAGGCAGCAATTTGTTTGGTTGGAAAGCTGTAAATCCAAGGTCCTCTACTGGGTCTTTCACTGCCCAACATGTAAAATCCATTTCAAACCCTCAAAGGAAAAAAAAAACCTGCTTCAATTCTAAAAGAACAGAGACTGAGCTCAAAATGGTAAACATAATTTCTAAGGGAAATAAAGTCCACCAAGCAACTGAGCGTGCTCCTCAATATCAAAAGGCTATTAATTTGTGTCCAGGCTACCACAACATTTCAAAACATGCAAAGAGTTAGCCCTTTCAGCTGGGAGGGCAACTTTGTTCTCTTTGCAAACATCTTCACATTCCACTGCAACTTGCAGGAAAGCCAAGAGTTTGATTCATCTGGGTTCCCACTTTAATCTGCCTCTGGCTTGCACTGTTCAAATATTTGGATGAATAAGATTCATAACTTGAATCCACTATCAGTTAAGTTAAAATATAGATACAGAATGGTGAGAAGCACACAGAGGATAACAATATATATGTAAGTATTACTACCATGACAAAACCAAATCATATACTTGTTGACGCCCTCCTACTCCTTACTTGCTCCACCCAGGCCACCTCAGCAACCTGTGCTCAAACTGCTGACTTCCAGCACAGACCAACCGCTATATCTGGCTTCAAAAAGTCTTCAAAAAGAGCTCCTCGACGACCCTTTTTTGCCACAATTCCCCTCCCCAGTGCAGACTTACCACACCAGAGGCTGGTCTCCTCAACGAATGACCATTGGGACTGTTTAAACCTGCCGCTGGGGGTGCCGGCCACAGCCAGGCCGCCTCAGCGGCCCAGCCCTCAGGCTGCCGGCTCCCGCCAGGAACTCTATCTGGCTCTATCCGGCTTTAAAAAGCCCTCAAAAACTGTTCCTCACCAACCCTTTTTTGGGCAATTCCTTACACAGTGTAGACTTACCACACCAGAGGCTGGTTTCCTCAGCATACGATTGCTGGGATGAATAATCATCAAGGTAAAAATATCATAAACTAAAAGCAAAACTTGTATATGCCTTAACAGAAATTACCTGTCAATGGTGTTTTTTGAAAACTCATGGAAAACATCTTGTTACCATGTTACATGAACATTGCAGTCACTAATTGAAAACTGTTCCATGAGAAATACTCCAGTGCTTTTTGCAAAAGCTTTTATTGTGTTTTGTTTTATTATTATTGTTATTATTATTTTCCTCTTGTCCAGGGTTCTTCTCCAACCGTAAGGCTCCATGGAAAGGAACTTTCCTATTAAGGATCGCACTTAAGAGCACATTTAACTTTCACTGAAGTTAATGGGATATAAGCGTATGTTAAAGTGCTTTTCTGAACTACAGCCAAAATTTGAAAGCAAAGATGTGAAGTTCCTGTTTTTCAGTAACTGCATGTGTTCAGGCCTGCATTTCACAGTCACATTATATTAATTTCTCAGGAAAGCTGAATTTCAGTATTCCTATGGTGACTGCCTGGACAGGCAGAATTTCTGAGTAGGTTTTTAAAGATATTTGGGAATTTAAGAATACAAACCAGCAGCCAGCGATGTTTCCACTGACTGTGGAATGAGAACTGAGGTACTTACCTGCATCTTTAAGTGCCCAAATATTTTTGACAACCTGCCAAGTGACACCTTAGATCTTGGGCCAAAACCTTTAAATTCTGATATAACCCAAAATAAAAAAGGAAAATTTTGTCCCCCGAAATGCACAAGAATCTTTGCCTCTTTAGGAGAATTGAGGCTATCTCAGCTGTTTCTTCACTATCACCAAAGTTTTGACTTGAACCTCTCTATCCTTTCTGAAAAATAAATTATTGGCCAAACCCAGTAAAGAATTAAATCCACCTACTTTAATAGTTCTCAGATATTATGTCAGTGGGTGTAGATTGAAGCATTTAATGCTGCACACCATCACACAAAAGTAGCGTGGCCAGATATTCTTTTGTTTATTTATTTCTTGACCCTATCACAGATTCCCTGACCCCCCATTTGTTACTTTCATCTCTCATAAAAAATTACTGCAGTAATTTTCACAGAAATCAGCAAAAACTTGTTCTATTAAAATTTCTGGTAAATATTTTCATGATTTTATTTGTATCAGGATTTGGCTTCCTATTAACTCATAGAGCTGGGTTGGAAAGCTTCAGTTGGAAGGAAGTAGTCATACTTATAAAAGATATAAGAACAGTGTCTCAAAAACCAATTTCATTTTAGGAGGGGATTAATCTGTTTCTATGATTAGAAACAGATTAATGTCTTCCCTAACTGCTTTAGCTGCCCAAGTTGATTTTAAAATCAATGGTGATCTAGTCAATACAATTAGTGAAATCCTTGAATTAATACATTTAATCCAGAAATACATCTAAAATAGGGTAGATCAGCTCCAACATCACATTGTTCGTGGAGATCACTCCGGTTCAAGTATGCAAATTTATCTGTAGAAGGATGCCATCCCCAAATTTAATTTTACCTGTGAATGCTGCTGCTTCTATTTTTAGACTTGAAGTTACTCAATTTTTCCTGAAGTTAGCATACTTTTTCTAACACTTCTAGTTTGTTAATGAAAGATATTGCCTAAATTTACAAACTTTCCTTTGCATATGCTCTTTGACTGTCATGCCTAAGGTAATACCACCAATATTTCTCCTTCAAATGATTCTAAAGGGACTTTAAGGTGATTAAGTTAGCTAAAACATTATGGATGTTTAAAGATAAATGAGGTGAACCTCATCTGTGGTGTCCCTTGAAAATTCCCTGAATCCAAAGTAGAAAATATCATATAAAATAGAGCTCTATGTATAGGTGTCATAATCCTGCCCCTTTACAGAGGCCTTGCAAGCTTCTTGCATCCCTTTGTGACTGGATGGTGTCCTCTAATGCACATCTGTCCCACCCTGAGTTTTGTTTCACTTTAAAAAAAAAGGCACAGAAAGGAGACTGCAAAGCAGACTTCTTGCTTTTTTCGACAATCGGGGTGTTTTGGGTTTGATCCTCAGCCATCTACTGGCAACTGAAAGAGTTCAAGGGCAAAGTTTCAGCAAAACCTAAGTATTTCAAAGAACAATTTAAAAAATAATTCTACTGGAAAATTATTTATGGAATACAGCAAATGACAGAAAATTCTGTAACAAAGATCTCATGAGGGAAGTACATGTAGCTGAATTTTATAAACAATATGAAAAAACATTAATGAAATTTTCATGAGTTTTGAAATGTTCAGTAGCACTAGTGGATGGAAAGACTGCTAGGCAAAACTAAATATTGCTCAGGCTTTAGATGTTTAGTAGTAAAGAAACAGGAGCCTTTAATACCCACCTCTATATTCAATGTCAGAGGGACATTACAAGAGGTCAAAGCCCTTCTTTTTCCATGTAATTACTAAAATTAATTAATTTGTATGTCAACTGAAGGTATTTAATTTGTCATCCTGTTTTTGGCAGGTGAAATCTAACTTTTAGCCTAGTATCCTGGAGTTAACAAAAGCAGACAGAGATTTTGCAGGAATTGCAGGTATTTAGCAGAATATTTCAGTAACAATATTCTCTATTTCTGGTGGGGTTGTAGCTAGATTTAGCTACTTCCCTGCATTACCTATGGCCAAGATCTCCTTTCTGTCATTAAGAACTGACCCAAATAACTTACTCATTTTTATTGCATTTAATTTTTACTCATGTCACACTTGTGAATTCTTCCAAACTTCAGAAAAGACTGGAGAAATTGGGAATGCAGAACTAGCTCCCAACAGTATCTTTCACTTTTCTAATATGAACTAATAGTTTACCTTTTTTTTTTTTTTTAATATTCTATTTCTTACCCTTTTTACCTGAAAGTATACTGAACATTGGTCCTCAGCAGAAACTTAGTGTGAAATAAGCTAGGCTGTAACAAACAAAATGGGATTCAATTAAAGGTTTTCTGTCTGTCTGCATAGCAGGAGGATTGAAAAACCACCATAGAAGTAATTTCAAGATCTACTTGCCTTTTATTTGGCTAAATGGAACATACTATGATAAACAGAGAAACAAAATATGATTCTACCACATATTCTTTATATATACATACTTGTATCTATATATAGTGCAATATAATAATTATAACACTCATTAAGCCAGAGCTTATGTTCACTGACAATAAAAGGATGAACAAGAATGTCACTTGGGAGACAATGCAACAATATTTCTTTTAAGAATGAAGTGCAAGTATTGTGCTATCAGGCACCATTTTAAATTCCCTTGTACAGACCACAAAATGCTTTTTTCCTTTTTCCACATTATCAGCACTGTGTAAAAATAACATGCACACTTTGCATGAACATTTAAAGATACTTTTATTTCTCAGAAAAATATTCATTTAAAACTCTTTGCATTGTATTTGAAGACTTTTTTACTTTACAATACATCATGAAAAAAGAGAGGATTTCTTTGAGGTTACTACACTTTTAGCAGCGGTGTTGGTTTTGATTTTTTTCTGTCAAAGACATTATGAAAGTATATATTCTTTGTTTAAAAGATGTAATTCATTGCATGTGGCATCTTGTCATGGAGAGGATGCAGCACGTTGTATATATGATATCTAAAATGGCAGATTAGCATTGTGATAAATAGGGACCTGAAAGCAATAGCTTCCTTGTAAAGATATTTGTAAAATGCTGCAATGACTAATTTTGAAGTCTAAAAGTAGATATGAGAAATTAATAGAAATTAGTGGCCTTGACTCTGGTGTGACTTTCAACATTTATTTTCTACATGCACCATTGCTATAAGAGGTATTTTTTATTTCATTGTAAAATTTTATTTGTGCTGTAAAATTAATTAGTCACAGATCTGGTTCACTAAGGCAAATTCTCTATTAACACAGAGACCCTATCTGAAAGCACTTAATATCTACCATGTCTTATCTAGATCATAACAGATAGGGAGCATAAGAAGACAATATTATTATACCAGATTGATACATGACAGTCTTAGCACCTTATTTGCCAGTCAAGTTTCTTGAAGCCATTAGTGGAGATAAAGATGAGTGTTTGGGAGTTTTGCATGGAGTATTTGGAGAGCGATACAGGTGGCCAGCATCTCAGCTGGTCGTCCACCTGGATGAAGCTTTAAGTAATGCAATACCTGGAGTAAGTCAGAGTAGTGACTGCAGAGACACCCTGCTAATCAACTCTCCTTCCTCTGCTGTGTTATTTTCTGCCAGTGAAGCTCCCACACAATCTCACATATGCTAATAAATTCATCAGTCTTGATTGAAAGAGAGTTCATGTACTACCAGCTCTTTCTGAAGAGTGCAGCTGGTCTTCCTGCATTTGTGTGGGCCTAAACCAAGCCTGCTCTTGCTATTTCTGATAAATATTTATATAACAACGTAAATTTACAGGGAACATTACAAACAGATCAAGCATGTTCTTTGCTACAAAAATCTTAAAACAATATATATGTATTCCTGTTAGGAAAATAATTATTAAACAATTGCAACAAACAGTATCACGCGCGAACAACTTATTTATTAATGACAAAGTCATTATGAGAAGAATCATAAACTTACAAAAGAAATTATATGATACGTGTTTGGGGATACGTGACTGCTGCTTAGACCCTGTAGGCTGCCATGTTCTAGATCAAGCAACTCATTTAAATAGAAATAATATCTTTCTTCACCAAAGATGACAGTTCAGTAAGCCTGACTGGAGTCAGCAGTCCTCATAACTCGGAAGAGACCTTGCTTTTCAACTACTAAGAAAATATCAGTAATTGTGAAACTCTAAATATTCTATTACAGAGCAGACATATATTCCATTTTTCTTGTGCTTTGGTTTTTGGTGTTTTTTTTTCTCCTCTGACTGAAGATGTTTACAGAAACTCTGAGCATCTTGAAACTGAAAACGTTTGCTGCAGAAAGCACCATCAACCTATTCAGAAACACTCTTTGGTAGTGAAACTCTGAAATAGAGGCTAGCGAGAGAGTTAATAATAGATTTTCCTGAGTGAGAAAGACCAAGAGACTTGTATAATTAAGAATTTTCTCTGAACTATTAACATCAATTTTGAAAGAGTTCTTGTAGCTGAAGAAGTACAGACAGGTTCTTGGTTTCCTTCTTACCCCCGCAGGAACCCATCCTATTGAAAGTTACATGTCTGAATTATTCCATAAATGCCTTTAAAATGACTCAGCAGGAGAAATGAAATATAAAAACACAGAGTTCCTTTACGCTAAGTTAATTTTTTTTTCTATCACTTTTTTCATCCCTTTTTTCATCCCTTCTTAAAAACTCAAAGTAAATATAGTTCCAAACAAAATTCATATTTGTTGAAATGAATGGAGGCAATAGATTATTGTGCTTTCTGATACCTAGTAGTCTGGTTTCAAATGCTCTGTTACTCTCAGAAATATTACACTTTCTTGGACGGTAAATATATAATAATACGTTTCTTATTTTTCTGTGTGCCTCAATTCCATTGCCCCTATAAGCAAAATTAGGAATGGACAAGGACTGCTGTTTGCAACATAAAAAGAAGAGGAATAAACACAAACTGATGTCTTCCCACCCCCCACCAAATAGCTACTGATAAATGTATGCACAAATATGCAGGAAAAGAGTGTCCTGCTGTTATGAGCCACCACAGCTGATTTACCCAACATGCAAAGGCAGACCCAGGCAATTAATTATGAATATCAAAAATGCAGTTGTTACCTTTGATATCCCTTGGGAAACTCTCATTTCTCATTGTCTCCAGTAATTGCAGAAAATAGGTATTTTTTTTCCACACACACAAACAATTTCTTTTCTCATTCTCATTTCCATGAACTGAACAATAACAACAAACAAATATTCTCTAAAAATGCTGTGGTGAAGTTCTGCATCAAGTCCAGGAAGCTTCTTATGCCTGGTGGGCTTCTGGAACAGGCTGACTTAGTCAAGAGCAATTTGATCCTCAGTGCCAGTGGCATCCAGGCTGGTGTCTTTATTAGGCTGAGACTGACAAAGGACTTGGATTGCTCTTTAAATACCCTCCCAAGAAACTTAGTAGACAATATAATATTTTTTTCCATAATTTTTGTACACATTCCTACAAGATTTATAGTCCATTTTTCTCCACAGGAATTCAGATTTCCCTGAAATTTTTGTCTCTGGTGAGAGATACAGTGACAGGATGTAAAAAGGAAAGGTGAAAAAAGCAGAGGACACCTGAATAACTTAGGTATTGGAGAGCAGCCATGGCCTGCCCTGGTAGAGGTAGCGCTGCCTTGCAAATTCTGTGGTGAGTGTGCAGAAATTTAATCTTTCCCGAACAGAATTTATTAGGATTATAAACCATTTATCTGTTTCATGTATTAGAAATTTTTATGCAATATGCAAAAAGAAGAAGAAAAAAAAGAGAAGTGGAAACTGGAGAAAGAAATGTATGTATGGTTCAGGGGATTTTAATACTGATTAACTTAAACTATGGATAGCTTGAAGTGATACAAAAACAAGGAAACAAAGCTACCCAATATTTCAGAATTGTCCATAAGTATTCAAGGAGCTGGAGGATTATCAAAATTCATGTATGGGAATAAAATAAAATTATATAAATAAATGTGAAGGAGGCAAGTAGCCATGAAAACATAAAGACTTTGGATTTTCTGTATATTTGGAATTTCACTTAGAATTAAAGATTTATACCATAAGTCATACAGCAGCAGTAAAATCATTATGTAAATGTCATTTCCATCTTCATGACAAGAGTTTTCTTTAAATATGCATGCTCATTTGAGTGTTCATTTTGTCATAGTGTATCCATACCTATAGAGTCCTTCCATTTTCTTTCCCAGATGTTCTACTGACTGTTATTAGGTGGTTTGTTTGGATTGTTTAGGGAAATAAATCACCAAATAATAGAAGCCAACATACAAATTCTTCAGAATTCCTTGGCAAAAATGAGCAATGCTAGTTTTAAAAATAAAAATAATGTACGCAAATTGCCAGGGCCCTGAGGACACTGCCAGCCCTTACCAGTCCCAGGGCTCCCTAAGACTAATAAAAAGGAAGTATTATCTATTTAGTGGAGCTATACATTTAAATGTGCTTTTAAATTTTACTAATAAAAAAAGATTTGCATGTTCTTCAATTTTTCCTTGAAGTAGCTGTGAACTTCTCAATTGCACTCCAGCAATTCATGAAGAAAAAAATCATATCCTATAAAGGAATCACTGGGGTTAAAAAAAATGAAATAATGATTTTTTTTATAAGTTGATTGTTTGCTGTTCTGCAGTGTTCATATGTAAAATATCTAAAGATGATAATGTACTGAAAGTATTATATTAATATGGATACAGTAGCAAGGTAAGAGTCCACCATTTAAATCATAGCAAAAAAAAATGAAATTCATCAAATCAGAGTTCATTCAGATGTTATGTACATTACAGTGAAAAAAAATCTTCAGATATTAAAAATATGTGTATTTGGTGCAAGCCCAGGTGTGGGTGTCTTAAAATAGGGCTTTGTTTTCCCAGAAACACTTTGACACTCTTTCTCTATTTTTAATTTCTGTGTTGGACAAAAACATTCACCTCGGCTGAAAAATTTAGTAAGATGATAAGGCTTCAACTGATAATCATATTATTCTTATGAATGATCAGTACAAAAACTCATCAGTATGCAGAACCCTTCCCAAATGCTATTGTTTCAAGAGCTCTATATTTGCAGCACACACTGTTCATGGTATGTGATAGGTCAGCTCTGGGGAGATGCCACCATGGCGAAGGCACATAAAGGTTGCTCTCAGTCTCTCCAGAATAAGGTTATCTTTCTTTATTAGCTGTACAGAAAGCCCAGGTTCTTATTTTAAGCAGAAAAATTCTATGTTTAAAATAAGTCAGCACTAAAATTTCTGACAGTGCATTTTTTTTCTTTCTGAAAATAAATACCTAGCACTTTTCTTAGGTAAAATTAATCTTCATTCCTAGGCACAACACTCAGCCTATACAATGTGTATCTTCCACCTCCTCCCTATTTCACAGTCTTAAACAAGGCTTAAATATTGCATATTTCTTCCTTTTAACTCTCTGAACAGTGAAGAATTTCATGTTATGTGAACATTCTGATGAAAACATGCCCTGAAAAATATTGAGAGTATGAAAGAGAATAAAAAAACATCTCATATCTCACAGAAAGTATTTGGTATTTGTTTTCATTTTGCACTTAAATAAAACCAAATGCTTTTTAATGTTTTCATAAAACATATTTGTGTTAAAATGTCACATTCACAATAAGAATGTCAGGTTTTAAAGTTCCTTCTCAGTTGGGTCGCAGATAATCAGAAACTTTACAATCAAAGAAGACATTTTCACCTAAAAGCTTTCTAGAATTCAGCAGATTTCCACAATTTTTTTTCAAATTCAACAAATTAGCATATTTCCACTGTATTTTATGAGAAATTATTCAGACTTTAGCTATAAATATTAGTGAAGTACATTGTCAAATTGTATTCAAACAAATGCTAGAGAACATTCATTTTTCTCTTAGCTCCGCTCAAGAGATATATTGATTACCACCAGTTCAATGCCAAGGTCCTAAAAATAGATATTGGTATTTAATAAAAAGCAGAAGGGACATAATTTCTATCCTGGATTACCCCACAAGTCTCAGTTGCACAGTAGGTGGGTGAAAGGGGCAGGAGGAGACTGGAAAGTATTATCAGTTTTCCCTTATGAGGATAGTCTCTGACTTTCTAAGCTTGCATGGCCTCAAAGGCTGAAAAGATTTGATATAGACTGGAGGCAAATTAATGTTTCAAAATGCAGAAAGTATCTGCAGCTATTCCATTATAAGGTGTGGCTTGACCCCAAGTACTGAATTTAACCCCCCACCCATCACAGACTAATTATGTTTCCAGAAACAAAAAAGGATAATAATTCAATGTGATGAGCAAGGAAGTGACCATATAACTGCCATTAACCTATGCATCACACTAAGTATTTGTCCTAAAGTCCTACCACTGATGTTGGCATTATAGTTTTGTGCACATATTTCAATAATATGCGCAACGGAAGAATATTTTGGCCTCCTACAAATGAGCATTTGTACACACACCACCACCATTATACAATATGAAGGTAACCATGTAACACAGCCATTAATTACACTGAGTATATGGGGGAAAATGCCAGCATTCACGCAACAGAAAGTCCTTGTTACAGTTTCACTTAGATTCCCAGGAGACCCACACTATCTTGTGTAACTCGTGCCATAAGGAATATTGATTAAACTGATTTACTCCATTACAGGTGCTGTACTATTAAATTCTTACATGCAGCAACGATGGCAATGTATTGAGAATAATTTTCTAAGGATAATGAAAGAACACGTAGGCAAACCCAAGCTTGAAAAACTATTCTAAAGAACATGTCATGTCTTCACTGACCACCGTAAATCAATGGCAATGCCCCTGAAATAGCTCAGGGACCTTTGCATCATGCTCTTCAGTGTGCTGTTGGTATGTCCTGTACTACCAGAGGTTCAGTACCTTAATTCCAAAGAGCTCTCCAGTAAAAACTATTTACATGAACTACTCAACTTTCAGCGTGCCTTTCCTTAAATATATAAGGACGTAGTAAAGAGAGGATGGAAGAAATTCATGGATCTCTCAGGAGGGACATTGAGACCACAGACTTGTCAGGTATGTACATACCTCTTACTGCCTAGCATCATAATTTTAGTTCCTATTGTTAAAGGACTCTCATTTTAAAGATAACACTTATTTTTCCATGCTTCTAAAAAAAAAAAAAAAAGAAAAAAGTAAAAGCATTTTCTGTTCACTGGCTTTCTGGCAGCAACTGAAGGAGTTGGCAGGGGTTTCCCTGCGAGTGCACATAGGACCAAGACATAATCCTGTCTTTGACAATGTACTAATGAGTGATAAATTCTTTCAAATGCAAGGAAGGGAGAATGGACGTATTAATAATCTTTAAGCTCTGTTACTACAAACACTAGCTGCTTGTTCCTAATTATGTAAGTAAAAAACATGCTACATCAGAAAACTCTTTTCCCCAAATCCCTGTCGGTTGTTTGCTATAAGCAGAGCAGAATGAATACTGCAGAGCAACTGCAAGTTTACAACTATGAATATATATTTATCAGTCCTGAATTCAGTTTTATTGATGTTCACAACCCCTTTCACTTGCTTCACAGTAACACTCAAGTTATTATTTTTTGGTTTTGAAAATACTCAGGTGACCAGCTGAAGTAATAAAAATCACATACATTTCAAAAAAATGGCAAGTAATGAACATGCTATTCTGTTTGCAGACACATGATTTGATGAATAAAAAGATGAATATATGACATTCAAATCCATGTCTGCTTATGGACTGCTTTATAAAGTGAAATAATCTATACTTGTTTCCTGAATAGGTCACTAAATGTCTGCATACAGTTGTAGGCTGCACTACAACTACACAAGATTGAGAAAGCAGAGAAAACTATGTCATACATCACTCAGAGGAGAATCTGCTGCTGATTAAGAGACCTTGGAACATTTATGAAGAAGAAAAGAACCCTCAGAAAGGCTCATTAGTTCAGACATAGTGCTATGCTAACAGCTGGCACACAGCTGGCTTACTCTTGCATGAGCACTACACATGTATGTCTATCTACAAAATGGTGCAGCAACATAACAACTATCCTGGGAAGAAGGAAAACCCACTGAAGGAAAGAGAAGACACATAGATAAGGCCAGTTTTGGGTGGAAAAAAACTCTTCTCAGTAGTGGAACAGAATTGAGGACTTTTTATTTTGGGAGGCTGTCCCTCACAATGGTCAGGTGGAGATGCTTCAAATTAGGAAAGAAGAGTTGCATTCTACCACTATGGAAGATAATCACCCCGATAAAAATGCTAAGGATTTGGTTGCATCTGAAGTTTACCAATCCTCAAAAATGTGTGTACCCAACATTATAAACATTTTGTAGTTTCTTCATCATTATATGAATATTTAAACCTTTTTGGAATTTCACTTAGTCTTTGGCCTCACTAGCAACCTGTATAAATACATTTCATAGTTTAATTATATACTGTGTGAAAAAGATTTTCCTACACAGATTGGAATCAGCTTCCTTTCAGCTTCACAGAAAATCTTCCTCATTATATATGACAAGAAACAATAACTTCCAATCTATTATTTTAGGCTATTCTGTAGGTTTGAGGTTTGTTGGCAAGGGGTGATTTTTTGCTCATTTGTTTTCAAGTGTTTGCTCATATGACTCTTCTTCATAAAGGAAACTTTAGTCTTCTCAGGTTTTTTATGAGATCCTGTGGTGTCCCAGCATTGTCATTGATTCTCCTCTCTTGTTCCTGTACCTGTCCTGAAATTCAACAATATTATTTCTGAGACGGGTGGACAAACACTTCAGCAAACATTTTAGATGAGGTCATATAATATTATAATATTGGTATTACATTCTTTCCCAGTATTGCTTTCCATGATATTCTCCATACATGCCCGCAAAATTTGCAGCTTTTCTGAACAGCGGCTTGAGAAGTTACCTTATAGAACCATAGAATGTTTGAGTTGAAAGACACCCTAAAGATCATCGAGTTCTAGCCCCCCTGCCGTGGGCAGGGACACCTCCCACTAGACCAGGTTGATCAAAGCCCCATCCAGCCTGGCCTTGAACCCCTCCAGGGATAGGGCAGCCGCAACTTCTCTGGGCAACCTATTCCATGTTTCACCACCCTCACAGTGAAAAATTTCTTCATGATATCTAAATTTAAATCTACGCTCTTTCAGTTTATTCACTGTATGTTTGTAATTGCTCTCATGCTTGTAACATAAGTTGATAACTAACAATTCTTCATTAATGGACAAAATTGGTAACACATCTCCATGTTATTCTCAGCTGATGTGCTTAATGTGGTTATATCCTAATTTATATCTATATTTTAATTTCCTAATGTTTTAACAACAGATTTATGAATAGTCAAAAGAAAGAAAAGTTCAGATGGTACTTAGAGACCATTTTTGACTTAGATGAGTGTTCAGCAAAGGATAATGCATAAAACTTACCATATGAAACGACTCATTGAAATCCTAAAATACCCCAAATCTATGTGAAATAGTGAATAAACAAAATTAAACCTGGAAAAGAACAGGAGGAGAAAAAGTCAAGGAAACAAAGACATTCTTAATAAAAGGTGAACATTTTTAGTGATGCAGTTAACAGGAAACTCTTTATTACTCATACAGTAGGACAGTTCAAGGGCAATTACAAGAAAGCTTTCAAAGTGGGGAACATAACAAGATCACTGCAAAATGTTTGATCTTCTTTAATTTATATGAGAAAAAACTGCATTTGGGCAAAATGCAATGATAATTCCTTGTATCAAAGTGATTATCACTTTGTGGAGACCTGAAGATTACTTTCTCCATCCAACAACAAATCTGTCATAAACCAAGAGAACCACACAAACAGATGGGATTTTACATCCCCTTCCTCCATTCTGCACCATGTCACAGTGCAGTCTATTTACTGCCATCGGGTTTGGATCATGCTCTTCCTAGACCTTTTTCATCTTAGTCCTCCCTTCCAAAATGTAGCTTCATACGGTCCGAACAGGTGCTCTATGATTGCTGCATCCCAAACAGCAAGTATCTGCTTCCAAATCTGAAGCATTACAAAACCAGGCAGCCCAGTTCTGGGAGTGGCATTTCATTTTATGCCCCACAGAATTAGGATGCCAAGGGTTTTATACCCTGAACAGCATAATTCACTCTATAAAGGAATGAATCATTACCCTGGCTTCTCAACACTTTTCATAAAATTTATGTTTGTTTTTGACAAACATGTTTTATGGACAACTGTAAAACGTCTATGGGTAGCAGCTACAGAGCTTGCAACAGCAAAGAATTAAGTCACTGCTACCCCTGGAGTGCTAATGAGGTAAAAATGTGCTGAATGTTCATACTTTTGTTGAAATACACATATTATGCTTGCTACAGGTGCACAATGCTAATTTGCTCTTTGGGCAAACTGTGCTCAATTTGCATAATTTTAACATCCTGAAACCTGCAAACATCAGGAAAATCTGTGTGTTTCTCTGCCTGTAGCATTAAGTCATTGAATGCCTAAGAATCAATATAAGCCCTCAGAACCAGGAGGACAGCTCTACTGGAGTCCTGCGTTAGCTAAATTATAGGATCAAAGCCGTGAGGTATACTAGCCCAGGTCTTTTGTCTATAACCAACACAACCATGGTAATTTCACTGTCTGCAGGACTAGAACTATTTTTTCTGACTCAGTAATACTTCAAAATTGGCAATTACTAATGATCCCTCCACTTGGAAGACATTCCTATAAGCTTATCTGATAAATACAGGACTCAAGCTAAACAATAGTAGAAAAGTAGGCAGGTTGTGGAGTAATTTCTGGCTTCCAATTAGCTTTAGCAATAATTGAACATGAGCCTATATAACTTGAAAATAAAAGCACGATATTTTTTATTACTTCATCTTTTTATAATTTATCCAAATTAAATGCTTTTATGTATGTATGTTGAAATATCTTGAAATGAACATAATCAGTAGATTGGAAGTGACCTTTCTAATGGTAACTACAAACAAGGAAGTTGCTGACGATGTATAAGGAATGCAATGTAGAATAAGATGGAGAAAACTTGAATACACAGCACTGAAACAGCACATCACATCCATATGGATGAATATTAGTAGAGAATAGCTACTAATTATTACACATAGTTCAATCTTTAAAACCTTCTTCCGATTACTGTTGGTTGTTCAGTTTGGGGTACCTGGCTACAGAACGATAAAATTTTGTCTTCTAATGCATCCAGCAAAATATGAGTTTACCAAATACATGATAGAGAACTTGAGTCTGTTGTTAAAAATATGCAGTATCTTGACCTTTTCTCCTGCCACTATGTAAGTCTCTGTGAAATCTCTGCTTTTCCTACTGCTTTGGTAGCTATGGTATTTTTGCACAAATGTACAGGTAAATCAAAAGCAGTCACCGGCAAAGGCCGTGACCACAAAATGGCTGGAAAGAATCACAGAGAGAGAGCAAGAGTAAAAAATAACTCTGTCTATTGAACACATCAGAGGAAGGCAAACAGTTGAAACAGCAACAGGAAAAACAGAGTATGGATCAAAGATTACATGAAGCAAACACTAATTTGGCAGTATTAAAAAACACAAATGCAATTTACATCCTGACATCAAAGAAGCATATTTCTTAGAAAGAAACACAAACCTTCCAGATTCATATTGTGTAGAAGGAATAGTTTCTTGGTCTGAGAGAACAGGCTGTCCTGGATTCTGGCATCTGTTTGGTGTTTGCAGGTGGCACTAGAAAGAACTCTAAAGCTAGAGACAAAGCATTTGAATGCTGCTAAGAATTTGTTTAAGGCAAATGCATTAAAATGTTCAACACTTGTTTGTCTGGGAGGTCAGATTAGAAACATCACTGGCATTGCATAAGGAAAGCATTGCCTAATCCGAATCTTCAAGTGAATAGGTTTGTTGCCAAACAAAAGGGAAATAAAATAATTATAAAATATTTTGTGAATTTTTTCATCCAACAAGAACAGCATTCATTTATAGCAGTGGAAAGTTTACCCTTTCCAGTTAAATTTGCCCTGGATCAGCCATATAAAATCCTGCTGAAAGCACCATGGCATTAGCCACCAAAAATCCACACAGGGTGTGTCAGCCAGGCACAGGAGAAGATACTGTCAAGCAGCCAGAGACAACTCTCTCAACAGCTCCAACCTACTCTCACAATCTACTCTCACAGTATTTCTGACCTTGGCATGATTGTACCACAACTAAATGTAAATGTTTCTGGTTTGGGCCAGGGTTTGCTTCCGACTCTACCACACATGCTGAGTACTCAAATTTCTGTCTTCTTTGTTCCTTAGGGCTACTGTAAATGGATAAGGTGCCCAATTTGTCCTACACCAGCTAATTCCTTTTTTGACCCCAGGCAGAATGCTCCATCATCAAGCAATTTTGATTTGTTTCCTTGTACCTACTTGCCTTTTAATTATTTTCATCCTTGTTTGGTCATCATCCTTCCTTTGCCCTCTTCTTTATTTCCAACAAGAACTTTTGCTTTTTTTAACTTTGCTTGCTTGCCTTTTTCTTATCACTTCATGTACCGTATACTTCATCCCCCACCTGTCTCCGTTGCTGCCTTCCAATCTCTCTTTCATTTGGGCCCTTGTCTTATTCCTATTTGCCTCCTCTAGGACTTTCTCCTGCACTGTGTTACAAACACCTGAACTATTAAGAAGTAATGATAACACTAAGGACTCTTGAGACAGATTGTGGGGACTAAACAAAAATAAACTGAATCAAGCTTTTAAACTAATAGTAATTATTACTGCGATTTCTGGAAAGGGCAACTCTCGCTTCCCTTAATGGAAGGTTTTGTGAACTAGGCAACCCAACAATAAAGCTGCCCTGAAGTGTAAAAATACTAGCCATCTGGCACACTGCAGTATTCCCTTAGTGAATCTCTTCAGCAGGTGCATCATTTATGGCTTAAACACTGATGATCTCAACTACCTATCTGCAGCTTCATACCACAAATATTCCTCTGCTTTGATGCCTTAGTAATTCTCACCAACATTAACAATTATAGCAATTTTTGAATCAGAGTATATCTTCTGATTACTAGGAAATTATACCCTTATAAGAAGTAATATATTTTTAGTATACTTGGCACACTTTTGGTACAGCTAAGTATCTGTAGAATACTTGAATTATAGCAAGTATACTCATTTTTCATAAGTGTAGAGTGACACATTATAAAACAAATTATTATAATCAGAGATTTTCTTGAAGCTATCAAAGGGCTTGATTCAAAATGGGACAAGTTCTTCCTAGAACCCTCAGCCCGCATTAGCGGTTAGTGGAAGCTGAGGGCACTCAGCACCTTCAAGGGAAGTTCCCGCGTAAGACCCAATCCTGCAGCTGTGCAAGATGCAATTTCTTTGATTGCTTCTACTAATTTGCATACTACGTCTATGATTTGGGCACACTGATAAATTACACTAGAATGTTCTGTTGTTCTGCTGGCCTGACAGACTCGCTATACATTGTTTTTCAATTTGCAAGGTCTTTGGAAAAGAGCTTGTTTTTTGCTCAGAGCCACACTAAAGAGACTACCCAGAAGCTCCCCTAACACACAGGGGTCCTGAACACACCAATATATCTAGGCAGCACTGTCATCCTAAGCAAAGAGGATGAGGAAGGTGATGACAGATGATGATGAATGAATTTCATGGAAATTTATACAAACGGCATACAAATTACATCAATTCCATGTGAGTAGGAATGTAGTGAGGTTTTGAAAGAAATGATGGGAAATTATATGAGCAACATTTGAAAAAGACTGCTAAATGTTAAGGGTTTTGAGCAAAATATTAAGCAAAATACTTCAGGGTTTAAAATAACCTCACTTGGGGATTGCAACAAAATATTCATCCCACATCTGCTTGCAGTTGGATTTCTTATGCATTTCTTTCAAGCCAGTGATTCCACAGATGGTTATAGGATGACATGAGCTTCCAAGTTCTTTTGGTAACTGTTGTCCACTGAATGACAACATAACAACAGCTTGTTGTTTTCTTCAATTCTTATTGAAAGGATTGCCTGTATTTTGTTGCTTAAAAGTCTTTTAAGACATTAAAAAGCAAACATTTGAACTAAAAAAAAAGATGAAGCTATTCTAAAATGATTTAGTTCTGTTTTTGCAATCAAATGCATTTAGTTGTATAATATTGACATGATTATTCTTAAACTCAAATCTGCAAGGATGGCCTTGAGATGGATGCGTAAATATTTGATATATGTTATGTCATGTTACCACATAAAGATTCACAGGAAATGATCACTGTTTTGAGAAAGGAACATAGGGGCTTCTCTTGAAATTAGTAAGGTTATTAATAAGAAAGTTAATCTTACAATTTTAAAATATGATAGTATTGGTGCTCATAGCAATCCTACCAAAGCGTTCTATAAAGAAAATTCTCCAACAACCTTCTTATACACAGAGTTAATACCAAACCAAATGTGCTTTGGAAACCAGTTGATTTAACAGTTCTGTTTTACCATGCTTTGCCCAGTTGACTGATACAGGCTGTCAAATCCAAACATATATATTGAGAAGGACACTTTGCACCACTATTTTGAGGTTTTTCATGGAGTGTCAGTGACAAAACCATTGCTACTTGTGTCATATCAAAATCCATTCCAAAACCTGTTGAAGATTCATGAACAGTCCTAGCTGATTAATGAGTTTCTGTACAGCTCAGAAGAGCTAATACGGGGCTTTTCATTACAGATTTCTCCTGGTGCTGTGTACTGCTGTGCCCATCAGTCAAGCCCTGTGCACAACAGCAGTTAGAACTGGTATGTGTGAAAGTGTACTGTATCTTCAGCTCTGAGACTTAGAGCCATCAAACTATAGGGTTTTGTCATTAGTTATGTCTTTTAAAATGGACTGTAAGTATTTTTGAGGTCTTGGTAGCTCCTGTATTCTTCAGACTACATTTCCCTCCATGATGATTATGTTGTAGGAATACGATTATCTTCACACTCACCAAGTTTTCCTCTTATTTGATGAACAAAATCCCACAGGTTGGATACGCAACTCCTGATAAGTTATAAAACTTTTAATTCAATATTTCACATGTTTCATATATGTAGATACCATCAATATATACCTTTTGAACTATTAAACAAGTCTGTTTCTCTTAGTGCTTCAAGCAAGTCCATGAAATGAAGGTACCAAGCTAAAAAAATGGCATCTCCCTTAATCTCTAAATCACCCCAAGATTTTAATCTTGGGGATCTTTAGCAAGATGTTGCTTAGTACTGTTAAATTCTCTTGAAGATGTTTCATGTTAAGTTTTCAATGTTACAGTAAATACAAGGAAGCAGTTATGTTGAAGGAAAAACATGTGTAAACCTTGAAATGGTTTGTGGTCAGCTCAGATTTTGAATTTACCAAGAGATCACAAATATCTTCTGATCCTCAGATATGTTTACACACTTTCTGATCATGTTTGCTTTCTTTGGAAAAAACTACTTTTGAAGCCCAAAACCTTTATCCATATGAGTCTCCAATCTTTTCTTCATGACTAGAATATTATATCACTAAACACAGCTGATACCTTCTGAAATAGCAGAAGACTTGGAAATATCATTAAATGCCAGTACTGGGTATAAGGTCAATAAATATTTTAGATCCTCATAAGTATGCTGTTTTACTTTATTATTTATCCATTCTGAATTAGTTTTAAGCAAGTTTTTAACACCTTAATCCTCCAAAGTTAGGTATAAGCTAGCTCCAAAAATGCATTATCTAGAGAACCTATCAAACCTAATCCATGTGTAGTTAGCTGGCTCTGAGTTTTGCTTGCTGAATTCAAATATATGTCTCAGTCAAATAGCTCCAGTACTGTATTTGATTATTTGCTGCAATTCATTTTGTTGAACCATGCCGTTTTGCCTCTTTCTTTAAGATCTTCTAGTACTTCAAAATTTTCTTCAATTAGTTTGAATTGAGCAAGTGAGGACCTATGTAATGTGCTGTCTTTCTTCCAATACAGCTGTCTTTCAATTTCTTTTTACTTTAGATTTACCCACACTTTATTCACCAACAGCTGACATTGCCCAGTAATATGGCAATTAACAGGTAGAAATTATACCTTTCTTACCCCATATTTCTTTAAACCTCATTGTCTCTATGCAGATACAGACATTTGCATACTATTACGTTAGTTCTGCTATAAATCTATGTCATCATGTCTGTTCTTCACTCTGGTCCAAGTTGAAAAGGTACAACTGAATTGCTCCAAAAAAATGTTACTAGCTGTCCTCTAAAGAAACTTGCATTGAAAGACACAAAGGGATAGCTTTCTAGTGGGTCTGAAGGTCTTCTCAAAGATTTGTTTTGGTATAGAAGGATTGCTGATGATAGCTCCAAAGAAGGGAAGGATGTCAGGCATATGAAGAGTGATGTGTGGTTGGATGGGGCTTTGAGCATCCTGGTCTAGTCAGAGGTGTCCCTGCCCACAGCAGGGTTTTTGGAACTTGATGATCTTTAAGGTCTCCTCCAACTCTAACTGTTCTATGATTCTAACCGGAAAAAAGCTTTAACGTACCCCAACGTACCAACCATGTTCACCCCATGTTCACCCACTGAGCATGGACCACTTCAGGGAACAGGTTTTCTCTTTCTTTCAAATCTTTAAAACAATTTGTGCTGTCTCTGTCCCAGAAATAGCTTTCTCCCTTCTCATATCTTTCTCATGTCTGCCCAGATAACCAATGTTCTCTAGAAGCACCTCTAGTTTGCTTTTAATTGTGGGTTATTTTTTTCTCAAATTATTCTTATTTCTTCTGCACTTCCTTGACTGGTTACTTCCTTTTTTATTAGCTGTGACAGCCATGCCAATTGCATGTGTGTGCCTCAGAGACAGCTCCAGCATTCACTTCATCTTGCCAACAAATCTCTTATTTAAAATTACAACTATTGGACAATTTTACATATGTACTTTTTAATGACTCAAAGGCACTTTGTTCTGACAATATACATCCCTCCAAAAGGTCTCAGACTTGCAAGTTGGATAATGTACTGCATTCTCTCTGACAGAAAATATGATTGGTTTGTTTCCAAGAATATCATTGCTGCTTTTATCTCTTTACTTTTCAAAATCTATAAATATTTTGGTATTACACAGAACATTAATTTATGCAGAAGAAAATCAGGTTTCTGAAAGGCCATGTGCATCTTGCAAGACATTACATACATTTGTCAAGCTGAAAGACCTACAAAGAGAGATGGTTTGGAAATTGCCTTTTTTTTTCCTTCCTCTTTTTTTTTTTTATTTTGTGTGTGCTGCTTCAGAACGAATCAACTATGACACCATATGCTGCAACAATTGCTAAGAATGACAGAAGTGATACTGCCTTCTAATATTCAACCAAAAAACACTATTAAATTAAGGAAATGGTATTCTCCTTAAATCTCCCCATATCTTCCTGGCTCACTTGATGTCTCGTTGCTTTAATTCTCTGTAGGCTCTGCCCAGCCCTCCCCTCACTCTGGCAGGCTTCTTACTACAGATTTAGAAAAACATGAACATTTTCTGGCTACTGCTGAATAACTGAGCTGTCCCTCAGTTTGAAGGTGGAAGAATCCCCCACCTGTGCCAGCACCTCCACCGTGACAGGACACCCAGGGCTTTGACACTTCCCATCTAAGTGCCTAAGAAGCTTTACCATGTGTTCACCATAAGCATAATACAAGTAAGGCAACAGTTAGAAAATATTAATTTTTTACATTATATACACACACACAAAAAATACTAACTTCTATCAGGTTACAATGTTGCTCCTTTAAAAATGTCTATCACTTATCATATCGCAGCCAACAATTTATATGCTTTTTGTAGCAGAAGAGATATTTGCTCCTTGCTCTGTTTGCACGGGTCAAGTTACTAGAACCGTCGAGAGAAATTCTCACTACTTGAAAATAACTGGCCGTGGGTATCATCTGGCTGCACAAAAGGGATGTCTGACTATTCTGTAAGCACTGAAGATACGTTGCGTATCTAGCAAGCTTTTAGTCTCATTACTTAACATGTTGCTTGGTTACTTCATCAAACTTGTCATCTGTGAGGAAGCCCGTTTCATTAAAAAATATAAATCATAAGGCTAACTCCTCTGGGACTGCGGTGGCAGGATGGATTTTTTTTTTTTTTAACACGTATCTCTGAAGTTTCAATTCACAGTTCAGTTGCTACGTACGCACTCTGGACAAGAAGAAGTATACTTGCACAGGCCATTCTCAAAAAGTTCTTGGATGTTCAATACTGGAGGGCTCTTGTGACTCTTGGTGTGACAAACATCGCTCCACATTTTCCAGATTGACAGGACCTTGGCTAAGGCCACATGCAAATCACTTACAATTATAGAATGTTTCAGGTTGGAAGGGACCTTAAAGATCATGGAGTTCCA